>CM066248.1:12419819-12624819 GCA_033675135.1 Frankliniella intonsa | reverse complement strand
CTGTGACCCTTATGCTTCTCTCCCCTCTCTTTCCCTTTCTCTCTCGCTCTCTTTCTCTCGCTCTCCTTCTCTTGCTCTCTTTCTCTCGCTCTCTTTCTCTCTTTCTCTCTTCCTCTCTCTCGCCCTCTCTCTCTCTCTCTCTCTCTCTCTCTCTCTCTCGCTCGCTCTCTCTCTCTCTCTCTCTCTCTCTCTTTCTCTCTTCCTCTCTCTCGCCCTCTCTCTCTCTCTCTCTCTCTCTCTCGCTCGCTCTCTCTCTCTCTCTCTCTCTCGCTCTCTCTCGCTCTCTTCCTCTCTCAGACCCGTCCCTGCCCCGTCTCCTGCGCGCCGGCCTTGGCTGCTCGCGTCCACACAATGCTGAAGCTCCTCCTCCGTGATCAGAATGGGCGGCCGCGGCCCGCCCGGCCGGTCGGTCGGGAACAGAACGCTATTGCAATGCAGGTCAGCCCGTGTGGTGCCCACCTGGTGGAGAGACGAGGTACGTCTGGGTACCTCTGGGTACCTCTAGGTGCCTGTGCCTCGCTGTGCCTCCAGGGGCATGTTCCTCTAGGTGCCGTGTCTAGGTGCCTGTTCCTCTAGGTGCCGATGCCTTAAGGTGCCTGAGTGTCTGTGGGTATCTCTAAATTCCTCTGAATGCCCCTGAGTGCCGCCCCTGGGTGTCTCTGGGTGCCCTTGGGTGTCTCTGGGTGCCATTGGGTGCCTCTGGGTGTCTCTGAATACCTCTGGGTGGCCCCCGCGGTCCTGGTGCAGGCACAAGTAGGGCACCGCTCACACCACACCACACCGCCCGGTTCGGGCGCCCAAAAGCGCCGCGCCGCCGCCACTGGCCGTGTCATACACACAATCGACACCGATTCGAGCGAGAAAGTGGATCCAGCCGGCCGTGCCGTGGCATCCCGTCCCGTCCCGCCCCGGCCCGCTGGAGTGGGGCGGGGCTGAGCTGATTGTGTGACGGATTGCCTGGAGCGGCTGGAGCGGACCGGACTGGACACTCACTGGACAGGACAACGAGACTGCTACCTCCTGGAGAACACATGACATGACGCGGCGCATCTCGGTGGACATCTGGAGTGGGCTGGAGGAGCGGGGGCTGCAGCGGGGACTCGCGGAGGTATGCCCTCCACCACACCACACCGCCCCGCCACATCCCACCCCGCCCCACACCGCCCCACACCGCCCCACACCGCCCCGCCACATCCCAGCTCTTTGCCTCGCTACGTATCGGCAGCAGTGTGTTGTGGGCAGGTGGATGCCGCAATGACTACGGCCAAGGCTGCGAATGAGGCGAGCAGACGAGCAAACGAGCAGCTGACCAGGCGAGCAGACGAGCAGACAAGTGGACGAGCAGACGCGCAGACGAGCAGACGAGCAGACGAGCAGACAAGTGGACGAGCAGGCGAGCAGATGAGCAGACGAGCAGAAGCGCAGGCAAGCAGACTAGCAGACGCGTCGTCGCCCCGCGCTGCGCACAATAGTGGAACGAATCTAAAATAATCACCACCGCCTGTGGTTACGCCCCGCACCCTGCACAAGGCCGCGCCCCGCCGCCCTGCTATGGTGTGTCCTGCTGGCCAGAGCCCTGCACCGGGCGGGTGTCGATGCCTACTTGGCGTCCGAAAACGAGTTGGAGTGAGACAGAACTATGGCCTGGAGCGACCGTCTCACTTCCCCTTGACGCTTTCGGACGCCAAGTAGGCATCGACGCCCGCCCGGTGCAGGGCTCTGCACTGCTGGCCGCCCAGACAGAACGGCCGTTTCTCCTCTTCTCTTCTGTAGTGTATATATATTTTATCGTTACGACTGTGGGTTGTTCTCGCGGCCTGCAGGGCGTTATTGGTCCCGAGCAGGCGGGGTAGTTGCACCGAGTTGCACGGCCACGAGGCCTCGGGGCATACAGCACCAGGGCACCCAAGATTTAGACCCGCTATACAGATGGCACGGCTATCAAGAAAAGCGTGTTCCTCACAGTGAAAACTTCGTCCAGGTTTCCAAGCAGATTTTCTTGTGCACAAAATACATTGATACGTCTTGTTGTTTTTTTTTGTTGTTGTTTAAAACTGCTTGGAAATCTGGTCATAATATTTACCATGCTCTTCTTTAAAAAAAGAAAACCCTCCTTTTAGATGCTTATAGTTCACGGGGAATCAAGTGCTGGCCAAAGGAATGTGTCTAACAAAACTGTTGGGACACCTCCCCTCCCCCCGTGCTCTTCAACTTAGCATCAAAAAGTGTCCAACACTGAGTTCAGAACTTGCAAATGTGTTTCAGTTGAACCCTGTGTAACAGTGTGATCGGCCATATGCTCACTGCTCACCTACAAGTGAATGTGTGTAATTTGGCGCACACTTAGGTGTGTGTAAAAATATTCACTCACCTGCAAGTGAGTGACATTCGTACACAGCGATGTCCAGCGCTATCCATTCCTATCTCGTTGTGTTAGACTTTTTTTAAAAACTACGACACCCGGGCTGGCAGAAAGCCTAAACAAGCCTTCCTCCTCCATCAGCGGAAGCGGCGACAGGGCGGGTGAACAGGGGCAGCACACAATGCTAGCACTGCGGGGCGGGGCAGGGCGGGGCGGGGCGGGGCGGGGCGAGTCTGCGATGGGAAGATGCTCAAGCCCCGTCGCTTCGCGGGCGGCGCCGCCGCGTCTTTCTGTTTGTGTTTGTGTCTTTTTTTTTCTTCATCTGGAGAAAGAGAAAACTTGTAAATTTTGCGTCGGGTTAATGACTCGTTTGGGGTATCCGTCGCCACATCTGGGAGGCGGGCCGGGCGCCGGAGCCGGGGCGGGGCGGGGCCGGGCCGGGGCGCCAGCTTTTTTGCAGTGCTGATGTATCGACTCGGTGGCGCGGTGCGGCCCGGGACGGGAAAGTGCTCAGCCAGCCCGACTAACGTGGCCACATATTCTGTCTATACATGTTTCCCGCATGCCTTAACGCCGCGCAAAATCCGTGAAAAGAAAAAGAAAAAAGAAGAGTGAAAACTGGTCGTTTCCGGTGAGCTAGCGAAAGTCACCTAGAAAAATGAAAAGTTGTAGCAACGATCGTATGGTAAACTTAGGGACGACCGTCAACTCATCATACAGTTGAGCAGGCCAGGCAACAATATTATGGCTGTAACGACCCGAAATTTCGGCGACCCAAACCATAAAATTTGTGTCTCATCCATGGTTTTATGGTCTTCCCTAAGGTAACCATACGATGATTCACTGTTAAAAAATATCTACTGAAAATTCAGACTAATTGGTAGGAAGCAAAATTACATACTTTGATCTGAAAATTCAGACTAATATTTAGTCTGAAAAAGAGGTATGAATTTTCAGAGTAAAATTTCAGACTACTTAATATGAATTACAATTCATTTCTTTGTCTGAAAACTACACTGTAAAAATTTTTTTTGCAACTTTTTATTTTGTCTTGGTAGTTTCTTATTCCTGTTCAGGTGACAATGTAATCCGGGGAGATACCACACCACACAGCAAAAAAATCGGACGGAGAGGACATCAGTAACTTGGTAGTGTCCGCACTAATTGCCGGGGGGAGGGGGGGGGGGGGGGCAATCACGTGGACGTGAGGCAGTCTCAATGACCGGCTGCGACGCGAAGAGCGTCCAGCCAGCGGTGGACCGGTCCACAAGTAGCAGTGCTCTTCATTAAAAAAAAGGACAGAATTGGAGCTGCTCGTAGATCTTTTCATAAAATCTTATTATGCTGAGCTTACTGCAAGTGGTGCGTGTACCGTTAACTTGAGAAGTGTAAGACGAGAATGTTATACATTTAGATGATGTAGATAGCACCATATGCCCCACATCCCCAAAAGCTTATATCACCGCCCTGTCTCACATTACTTGTGTACCCATCTCTCTGCTTCTTAGCGTGCCTGTGCTCTACATGAGGTAATGTGAAGCACTGTGCGCTACACTGCGAGAAAAAAGTTCGGGGAATCCTGTTAATTTAATGTATCAGCCTTTACTGTAGTTTCGGGTACAGGATTCCCTAAACTTTTTTGAGAGTCCCCCCAAAACTAAAATCGTTCAAAGCCAATAACTTTTTTATTTCTAGTCCAATCCCATGATATATGTGTTAACATTATTATTGTTCCTCTCGTCGAGACTGTCGAGACAAACCTATTACTTTTGTTGGTTTTTCATTTCAACAGTTTGGGGTACGGGATGGACAGACAGTCAAAAAGTACAGTGAATCCTGTACCTGGAAACTACAGTAAAAGGCTGTATAAAATCGAACGGGATTCACTGTAGTTTTTATTTTCTGACAGTGTACCTCATGTATAAGTGTCTCGTCTCACACTTGAGCTAGAAGCGCTCGCTGTAGGTGCATGAATGCACGGCGGTGAGTTATTGGGTCCGGTCCGGCCGATATGGCGAGACACAGTGAGGCCCTAGGCTAGGCGGGGTCACAGCGCCACACTGCTGGACATGATTAGTGGGCCGCCGCTCTGTCCGCCGCGAATTATGTACTAACAACAACAACATCATCATCACCATCATCATCATCAACAACAACAACAACAACAACAACAACAACAACAACAGCAGCAACAGCAGCAGGAGCAATAACTACAAACCGGACCACGGCGATAATCTGGACGCGGTCAGCGATCGGTGTTTCGGCACCGGCCGGGCAGTTGGCCGGGCGGCCTGGCGGGAGCATTAATCATCCATCGGTCCTGCTGGCGAGGTGTCCAGCGTGTCCAGTGCCTTATCTGCCTATGTCCAGCTGGAGGAAGGAGTGCATTTCATTTTAAAGGAGATGACCCAGGTTGATTTTTTTTTTTTTTTTTTGCTCGTTTGCCTGTAGAAAACTTGGAAAAAAAAGGGTTTATGACTGACCCCTATACTGCAGTTCGTTATTTTCATTGGGAATTGATTGATGTCTTCTAGAGAGGCTGTGTATCCGCATAGAGTGAAATAGACCTCCTAGAGCACTGTGTCGCGTACACTGTTAGAAAATGTTGTCAGCTAATAATGACACTCTCAGTGATGAATATGTTGTTTGTTTGCAAACAACAAGAAATGGTTTTCAATGACAATCTGACAAAAGTCGTTCTATTTTACCCATGGGTACCCACGCATAGTGGTCCATAACCGGTACTACTATACTACACATACCAATGTTGTACTGCTATCACAAAAATTTTAGGCTTGATAGCAACATATATCATTGCAAAAGAAATAACTTTCTAGCGTTACAAACTTTTGGTACAGAAGCAACTTAAAAATCACGATTTTGCAAGGAATAAAATTTGTTTCAGAATATTTAACGAATATTGTCGGAGAACAACAATTTAACAACGATTATGTTATTGTAAATTTACAGCAGATTATCTAAAAGTGTAGTGCTGAGTCCATGACTCCTGCTGGTGTCCACCACCACGCGGGCTTGCGCGTGGCCCTGGCAACGGCATGACCACAGGCAACTGGGCGGCGCCGGGAGGGTCCGGCCATGCCCTGGCCGCTGGGGCCCAGAGTCTAGCGTGGCTCTGTAACCTACCGACCCATCCCTGGACCTGGCCCCACCCGGCCCCGCCTGGCCCCACCCGGCCCCGCACGGCCCCGCCCGGCCCCGCACGGACGCCAATGAATTGATTTGCATGATGATAACAGGGCTCCAGCCCCAGCTGAGACCCAGCGCCGGTTCGGCTCGGTCCTGCCCTGCTCTCTGACGGCCTATATCTGGAAGGGGACCGAACTGGGCGGGGCGGGGCGGGGTGGGGCGGGGTGGGGCGGGGCAGGCACGTGTACGGGTACGGGACGCACCGCCCGGTCCGCGCCCGCCGGACCATCCTCGGCAACAGCGCCGCGACGGCGACCCTTCAGAGCGCGCCGGCAACAGCGGCAGCGCCCCGCCCCACCCCGCCCCGCCCCGCCCACCCCGCCCCGCCCCGCCCTGCCCCGCCCAGCCGCCGGGCAGGGCCACCACGCCGCGCTCTCCAGGAGGGGCCGAAATCATTTTCGGGTTTCCGGGCGGCCGCTGCTGCTGGAGTCCGGCGCGCTGGCTGGAGGTTTGCGCCGACGCGACGGGGACGTGACCGGCGCGCGGACCCTGCTGCGCTGGAGGCGCTGGAGGATTCTGCTGCCTTCGTGGAGGGATACAGAGAGGAAAAGAAGTTTTTAGTCTCAGGTCAGGCGCTTAACATAAGCTCAAGTGGATACATTTTCCGCCGAGCAGAAACTTTTTGTAGCTCGGCCCCAAAATTATTTGAATGTGGAACTCAATTACCTCCGTTAGTACGTTTTTCCCCGCCAAGATTACCTCGAATCACCCCTGGAATTACCCTGGATCACCTCCGGATAACCCCTGGATTACCCCTGGATTACCCCGGATGACCTAAAATATCCCTGGATTACCGCCAAAAGGCTGTCAGCCGCATTACCCTAGTCGTTACCCCTCTTTAACACATCTATGTTACAAGAATGAGTTATCGTCTCCAATCCTTTTTTTATCTCAGTCTGGAGATCCAGCCCCGCCGGACAAGGTGCGAAAAAGGCCAGAATAATTTTGGTTGCGTTACGCCGCCCTGCCTCCCTGCCTACCAGATAGGCTGCGCCGCGCTGGGCTGGGCAGGTAGGCCCTCACACTGCAGGCCGGTACGATACGCCCCTCGGACCCGCGCCGCCCCGCCCCGCCACACGCCACATCCTGTCCCGTCGTGTGGCCTTTTCTCCACGTCCTGCTTTACTTCTCTTTCCTCCTAAATTTTCGGCGTCGGATGTTGTGTGATTCTCTCTCTCTCTCTCTCTCTCTCTCTCTCTCTCTCTCTCTCTCTCTCTCTCTCTCTCTCTCTCTCTCTGTGCGTGTGTGCGTGTGTGCGTGAGGGCCTAACTAGCCGCGGCTCGGCTGACCCGACCCCGCGGCCGCCCGGACCGGGTCTGGCCAGCTGGAGTTGGAGCTGGAGTGGCACTGCCTCCATCTCGCCATCAGCTCAGCCAGATCTCGCACTAAATTTTATGGAGTCGTCGTTCTTCCAGCGAGAAGAGGTGACCGCTGTGTCCGCCGCGCCACGCCCCACCACGCCCCGCCCCGCCACGCCGCGTGCGCGCCGAGCAGCTCGAGGGCTGTTGGCATTTAGGACCCCGCCGTTAAAATGTAAAGTACGTGCCGCAGTTATTGTGAATCGTAGAGAGAAAAGACGTGACGAAAATTCGGAACGTGACTACATGATCGCGGAGCGTGGTGGGGCGTGGCGTGGCGTGGCGTGGCGGGGCGGGGCGTGGCGGGGCGATCACTCCATTGTGGAGCAAGGCCGGTCGGGGCGCCGGGCCGGGGTGCCCTGGCGGGGTCACTGGAAGGCAAGGCCCTCCCTCTCCCTGGCCAGGGCGGCTTAGGCGGCCCCCGGGCACAATGCCTACGTCTGCGGGCCTAAGGTGGAGGGGCGGGGCCGGGGCCGCGGCCACCCGGCCGGAGCCCCCTCATCCGATTGTAAATGTATGCAAGAAAATGCGGATCGATAGTGTGGATGCCGCAGTGGGCCCGGCCCAGCCCCGCGCCGCGCCCCTACCCGGTGTGGCTGTCTGCGTCCACTGGAATACCCCAAGTGTGTGAATGTTGCACACTAATAGGAGTGTGAGTGTGAGCATTGCAATTAATCCACTTGTCCCAGCAAATATTCAAGTGTGTGCAACTCCTGTGAAAATTCACACCTGTACTCGTGCAGTTGTAAAATGGGAAACTCATTCATCCATTTTTCTAGGGTTTTCAGTGTGGTGAGTACGGCGCCGCCAGAGCTCGTCCGCCCCGCCCGCCGCTAGCGGACCGCAGGAGTGCCGAGTAGTACCTCGCCCCCCCCCCCCCCCCCGACCATGCCCACCCCGCAGTGTTGGTTTGGAGGCGCGGAGACCCCTTCACCCCCCGTGGTGTTGAAGCTATATACGCTGCTACGGGCTTGTATAGTTTGGGGGGGGGGGGCTTGCTACGCCACGGGGCACAGTAGCGCCCCGGCGGCGCATCCGCGCCGTTCCGCAGACAGCCAGGCCTATGGCCGGGAGCTGATTAGGCGTGTATTTATGACCCCGACCCGACCTGACCCTTAGGCAGCAGCCCTTATGCGCTGCGCAGCCCCTTTGGCCTACCCCCTGCTACCCTCCCGCTACCCTCCCGCTACCCTCCCGCTACCCTCCCGCTAACCCCCGTACCCCCCACCGCCTTTTTCCACTCGAGAGGATCCCCCTGCGTGCTCCTTGTGCTATGTGTGATTACTGCACTGACTCCAACTTTGACCGCACCGAACCCAAACTCGTCCGCGCAGCCGAAGACGACCTCCGCTTCTACTCTGCTTCTACTTCTGTTCCAAAAACCCTTTCTTCCCGAAAAAAACAAAACAATGTTTCAAAGCTCCCGTGTAGGAGGAAAAAAGGCGAGAACATGACTTCCCGCCTCGCGCGTCTGGCAGCGCTGGGCCGGGCGTGGCGGGCTGTGGCGGGGCGTGGCGGGGCGGGGCGTGGTGTGGCGGGGGGCACGCCCGACACGACGGCGCATATTTTTAATTCCATATTTAATGAAGGACGACTTCCCGGCGGTGCTGAAGTAAGCAAGAGAGTGGGGGGAAGGGGGGGGGGGAGACCGGATCATACAGGGCGGTCACTCAACCTGGAGGAGCAGCAGCGAGCCCAAAACCTGCGGGGTGGGGCGGGGCGGGGCGGGGCGGGGTGGGGTGGGGCGGGCTCCTAGTGGGCTGTCAGCCGTGACGCCAGCGCACCGGCGCGGCGCCGGCTAGACGTGTAGCGTGTAGCCGTGGTCAGGTTAGCCCCGCAGACTACTATGTGCTACTGCTACCTGTTTCAATATAGCGAAAGTTATAAACGTTGTATTATGTTAGAGTGCGGGGACAATAATGTGAGGGGTAAACACAATACACCGTGCGCGCGCACATTGTGCTCGCCACCGAAAAGAAAGGCTCGCCTGTAGTGGGGCGGGGCAGGGGCGCAAGTGTAAGCGGCGTCGCTTTTATTATAATTCTAATGGTCGGAACGCCTTGAGAAAAGACAATTAAACGCGATTAGCGGCGCCCGCTGGCTCCATTAGAGCCTCTTAATGTATTCACCTACATGTGTCGGGGTTTTGATGGCGGCCTCGTAACTAGCAGGATAGCTCTACGGAAGGACCGGCGTGTGCGCGGAACCACGACTCTATTTTTTTTTCTTTTTTTCTTTCAATTTTTGCAGAGCACAGAAGACTGCTAAGGCTCATCATGAAAATAATTTTGAATAATTAAAACGCGAGTACACTGTGAAAAGATGCTGTACACTGGTAAAACAAATGTTTAGTTCTATACACCAATTGGTGTTTAGTTCCAAATGTTCAAAAACTAAACATGTTTACCTGCACCTGCACCTGCTGGTGTATAGTTGGACCAACTAGACATCAACTGATGTTTAGTAAGTTCAACTAAACACCAGCAGGTGTTTAGTTTTTGAACATTTGGAACTAAACACCAATTGATGTATAGAACTAAACATTTGTTTAACAGGTGTACTGAAGCGACATTTCAAACTAATTCTTCAAACGAAAGCACATTGTTTTCAAACGACTTTCCACAAGAGTTCAGTTTTTGACTAAAAATCAGACATTTAGATGCCAGCATAGGCTGGAATGAGATGAAACATCATATAAAAGTCGAAATATAACAGTATCTAAGTGAAAAGCTGGACCATGTTGCTTAGGCTTGAAACGTGAAGTAATTTTGTTTAAAGTTTTAAGAATAATTGTGGTTACAGAACAGCGCTTCTCTGTTTTTGGACGGTGGGCTTTGTATTATAAAGTAATCGACCATTTTTCGTTTCCAAACGACCGAAATTATGAGAGTGTATACACTCTAAATGACTAGGGACATTTTTGTAACTAGCTCTGAACGTTTTTGTACGTCACTAGCCTATATACAATTTTGACCTTTTAATTTGTCTTCCGTTAGTTACGATTTACCGATAATTGCAACTGTACTGACACACAATATTGTATCTTATTTAGTAACGTACAAAAACGTTCAGAGCTAGTTACAAAAATGTCCATAGTCATTTAGAGTGTAGTGCGTCGTGCGCGGGTTTGTGTGTGTTAACAACAGAGTAGCGGAAGAAAGAGAAAATACGAGTTTGTAGGAGGAGATTGTGAGGAAATTAAAGTACCAGAGATGCCGCGCCGCCTGCCGCGCCAGCCGACGCCGCGGCGGTTGGCTCGGCGGCGCGCATCTCCAGACCGCGGACACGCGGCCAGGCCCGCCCCGCGGTCAGCGGACGGCTGGACCGGGCCGGGTACCGCCGCGGGGGGCAGGGCCGCGTGGCGGGGCGTGGTGGGGCGTGGCGGGGCGGGGCGGGGCGGGGCGGGGCGGTGGCCTAACCTCGTCACGTTGCCCCCGCCCCGCCTCAGCCCGCTGCGCACCACCCCACCCCACCCCACCCCGCCCCACTCCACCCCACCCCACCCCGCCCCACCCCGCCCCACCCCGCCCCGCCCCGCAGAACCAGCATCGGAAGAAGGATGAGGAACGGGAGTGCGCATGCAAGCCGCGGGCCGCGGGCTTAGCCGGCGTGAAAGTGGCAATGATGCGGTCTGTTCATGTGGCTGTTCATCCGTCTGGCCAGCCACCTAGACATCCTGCCAGGATCCTGCCGCCTTCATCGACCCCGTCGGCCGCAGAAGGGCCCACATAACTTTTGTTTTTCGAGACGTGACCATGTTTTACCGAAAATCTCTGTAGTTATTTTACCAGTAAAATGAGGAAAAATTCCATATACTTTCTGGAATGTGTATTACTAGTGTTCTGTAATTTTACAGACTATGGTAATTTTTCCATAAAAAATATTGGCAAATACATTACCAGACAATTCCTGTAAATTTGCCCCAAAAAAATTAACAGTGACTGCACTGTGAAAAATTGTCGTACCAGGTACAGGAAAATTTTCCATGGGAGATGTCGTCGTACAATTACAATTCAAGATTGTGAATAATTTACAAGCGCTGCGTATCAACTTGGAATCGAGTGACGAGCATGAATGGGAAGTTGTACATGTACGACACACTTTGTAAATGATAAATTACAAAATATTTCGTGATGTACGAACAAATTTTTCACGACTCTCGCCCACTAGGTGTGTGAATTTGCTATTCGTACACTTGTTCATTGAGGTGTGCGAAATTCTTAGAAATATTCATATGAGAGAGAGAAGCGTGGCTGCGTGTGCCCTGCGGCCCCTGCGGCGGGCGGCCGGTGGCGGCGGGCGGCGGCGAGGTGATGGTACAAATGTCGTAACACGCCTCCCATACTGGTACTGGGTCAGCCCGCGGGAGGGGGGAGGGGGGAGGTAAGGCAGGCAGGGCAGAACCCGATACCTTATTCGCCGTACACGATTGACGAGTCACGTCTGTTCGCCTCTAGGCGACGTCATGTCTTGCGCGTGGTTGTATCGGGGCGCCTGCGAAAAGCGGATAGGCCGCCCCGCTCAACACGCTCGCCGTACGGGGTTGCCTATCCCGCGTTTCACAGGCGCTGAGCTGAGGCACGTGTCACCAGTGTTGCCAGAAAAGTAGGCAAAAATTGCCCACGACACACATACACCAGAGAGAAGCTGGCGGTATCAACGCCTGCCTACCAGGTAAACTCTCCCCACAGGAGAGTTTTCTTTGCCTAGTAGGCAGGCGTTGATACCGGGATACAGCCCGCTTCACACAGGTGCACTGTGGCCAATTTTTGCCTACTTATCCGGCAACACTGCGTGTGACGCACACACTGGATATTTTTTTCGTGTGTACTGTTTTAACCATGGGAAGAAATTATGCGAAGAATCTGGCTGCTTCGCAACTGCGAAGACTTTGTTTGTGTTACAAACAAAATAGTTCGTAAGCTGACGAACCACCCCCGGCGTGTTTCCAAACTTGAATTTGCCGAGCTGCACACTTGCGCGCATTAGACTGAAAGTTGCACACATACAATCGCTGAGCACTGAGCAGTGCACACTTGGTTTAACAGTGTAGTACAAGTGTGTGGAAACATCTGCGCACAAATGAGCGACGTTCGCTCGCTGTGGCTTCCAGTACAGGGTTGCCTATACGCTGCCGCTGATGACCGCTCTTGCAAGATGCGCCCAGATGGCCCCTCCAGGACTGTCAAGGTCCTCCTAACTGTCCTGGTCCCGTCCCCGGGCGGCGCAGCGTGCCCCGCCGGGCCGGGCCGGGCAGCGGGCCCCGCCCCTCGCGAGGAGTCCAGTTAGGAGGTGTGGTCCTCCCTGCCACTGGGCCGGGCCCCAGGCCGAGCTGCCTGGGCTGGGCCCGCGGCTGGGCCGCGCTCTCCCCAATGCTCCTCTCGTTATTTCTGTTTCCTCTCTTCGATGCTTTCCTTCTCCTTGGCCGGGCCGCGGGACGGGCAGGCGGGGCTGAAGTTCGAATGGCATGGCACTGACGTAAAGGAATGCCGCATACCGTCCCCGCCCCGCCCCGCCCCGCCCCGCCATGGCTGCGCGCGCTGCGCTGCGGAAGACGATTTCGCGGCAATTTTCCTCGCGCGGATGCAGCAGCAGGGGCTTCGGGGGGCGTCCGTAGATCCCTGACCAAGTCAGACAGACAGACAGACAGACAGACAGACAGACAGACAGACAGACAGACAGACAGACAGACAGACAGACAGACAGACAGAAAGACTCACAGACAAACAGACTCACAGACAAACAGACTCACAGACAAACAGACTCACAGACAAACAGACTCACAGACAAACAGACTCACAGACAAACAGACTCACAGACAAACAGACTCACAGACAAACAGACTCACAGACAAACAGACTCACAGACAAACAGACTCACAGACAAACAGACTCACAGACAAACAGACTCACAGACAAATAGACTCACAGACAGACAGACTCACATACAGACGGACTTCATAGACAGACAGACAGACAGACAGACAAACAGACAGACTCGCCGACGGACGGACATGCGGGCGTGGGGCCTGTCGCCCTGCCCGCAGTGCATTAGCGACCTCACGCGGGGCTGAGCTCTGCGGGGCGCCCGTCAGCGCCTCCGGCAGCTTTTAATTTGTGACCCGGTGGCGGGGCGGGGCGGGGCGGGGCGGGGCGGGGCAGGGTGTTCGTGGAGGAGTGCCGGCAGAGCCGAGGCAGCGCCCAACCAGGCTGCATTCTACGAGCAGGGTCATAAGCCAGAGACAGCGAGCGAGTCTTCGGTTTTGAACATTTCTCTTTCTTTCAGAAAAGTTATGAAATAGTAGCAATAAAAGTTTTGTTGTTACTCGCGGTTCTCATCTTACAACGCGGCAAGATAAACTGTCGGTGAATTGGACAGCCGAACGTGAAAGCCTTTGTCCTGACCTTTTGCCACTTATTTGCACCGCACTACGCCCCGCCCCACCCCGCCCCGCCCCGATACCGCCCCGCCCCGGCCTGCCCCGCCCCGCGCTGCCGTACCGCTGCTGGGCGGTGCGGTTGTTGTCCACACGCTTTGTGAGGTTAGGCGAGGCGAGGTGTTCCGCGGTGAGCCGAGGGGGCGGGGCGGGGCGGGGCCGGCCCGGCGGTCGTGACCGTCCTGCGCTGCGGGCTGGGTGGGGCGGGGCGGGGCGGGGCAGGGCTATGGGCCGGTCGCAGGACCACGCTGCCATGAACTGAGCCCCCGGGGCGCCGGGAAACGTGCGGCACAACGCGCCCCGCCCCACCCCGCCCCACCCCGCCCCACCTGGCCCCGCCCTGCCGCAGAGGTTTTTAACCAGCAAAAAATAATATGGAGCGTTATGTCATGAGTTTTGGGCTGTAATGCACCTCCAAGTAACTGTGTTGCAACAATTTAACTTAACATAATACTAAACTATGATAGTAGTTTTTGAGACAAATTCCAATTCATATGGAAATTTACTCACCTGCAAGTGTGCGACGTTCACACACCTGGGTTTCTAGCTCCTCTTCGCTTTCTGCAAGGGTTTTCTTTTGCACCGAAGTTCTGCGCCCTGACGTCCAGAGCCGGGCCGGCGGTACGGCATCATGGAGACGTCTGCTGCCCTGCGCTGCCCTGCGCGGCGCTGTCCTATTTGTTGTGCCCCTCTGTCGTGCAGCTGGGCGTAACTGTCGCATATCGCGGCAGCGCCGTGCTCCGCCCCGCCACGCCCCGCCACGCCCCGCCACGCCCCGCCACGCCCCGCCACGCCCCGCCACGCCCCGCCCCGCCCCGCCACGCCGCGCCGTCGCCATTACCGCGAGCGGGCACGGCCGCCGCGGCCGCCGTGTAATTGCCGCGTGACGAGAGACTCGTGTGACGAGGCGTGACGTGCGACGACGTGACGCTCCAGCCCGCAGGTGACGAAACGTGACGACGACAACTGCCGTGCGCGGTTCACTCGTTATATTTCTCGAGTAAAATTTTTTAAAAGTGTCAACGCGCGCAGAGAATCTTTTCTGACGCCGAGCGTTTAAATGATGAGCAGCTAAACAGATTCGCTGGCACTTATGCAGGCACCTCGAGAGCGCCTCTAGGAATGTCATTTGGCTGCCGCCGCCTCCAAGGAGCCGGGCCGCCGGGGCCGCCGGGGCCACGCTCAGGCAGAGGAGAGGAGGTGGAGGAGAAAGTGCTGGCCATTCGTACAGCAAGTAACCCTCAGTAATTCGAACAGCCCGCCACGCCACGCCACGCCACGCCACGCCACGCCACGCCACGCCACGCCACGCCACGCCACGCCACGCCACGCCACGCCACGCCACGCCACGCCACGCCACGCCAGCACTCGGCGGGAGACTAATATGTTGTGTTGGTGTTGATGCTGTCCGCAGCGCCGGGCCGGGCCGGGCAGCGCCGCACTCTGAGCCACGCGATACGCCGCAAAGAGAAGAAAAGAAAAGGAAAGGAAAGCACTGCTTATTATGACGGCACTTTTCTTTTCTTTTTTTTTTTTTTTTCTCGCGGCGTCTTTATGGCCGATCATGAATTACAGCGTATATTTCCCGCCGTTTTGATGTCGGATGTGTCCGTTCCTTGTTACTCGCGAGCTGCACTGTGTCAGCTCGGAAGTGTTCCGTATCCGCACACTCGGCAATCTGCAATGCGCTCGTTTTAAGAGCGTGGGATTGTAATAACCAAAATTTGTTATTAAACCAAGCGCATTGCATTTGATTAAATCAAGTACAGGAAAATTCAAGAACATTGTACTAATGTCAAGAACACGCTTTTCTGGGTGTAGAACGCCCAACGGAAGTCTCTTAGTGTCATGCAGCCCGGACGCATTGCGGACAGGGAATCTTGTTGAACTTAGCCTGACTGTTAGTCAGACCTCTAGCACCAAGAGAATCGTTTACTTAAAACAACTCGGGGTGTTTTGATCTAAAGCAATAATTTCATCAATATAGGTACAAAGAAATTTTTGTTTCGAATCAAAAGTTTTCCTTTGATCCAAGAAAAAAAAAATTCAGTTCGAATACGTGGTTTGTTTTCGATTAAAGAAGTTAGTATGTTTTGAGTTAAAATAAACATTAGAATTTTTTTTATAGAAACGATTATTTAGGTAAGGGTCTCTCTCTTTTTAAAAAAAAAAAATCCTGCTTAGTCATTTTTATGAGATGTGCCCAAAAAAGGCTGGCGATGGTTCTAATGCCGATGACAGTAATTACTCGAATAGCATGGGGAGAGCACTTTATTTCAGAGAGGAGTTCCGTTTCTCTCTCACGGCTCGCGGCCACACGCTACGCTACACTGAAAAAAAAGCTTGTTGGAAAACAACCTATTTGGTAACAACCATGTTGTTGACAAACAACCATGCTGTTGAAGAACAGCGAAGGTTGTTGAGAGACAACAGTGTTTGTTTACTAAGGAAAACAAGAACGTTATGGTTCCTGGACAACTATTGCTGTTAATGGACAACTTCTGTTGTAGCATAACAACATTTTTGCTGTCACTTGACAACTTTTGTTGTTACTGGACAGCTGACCTTGTTGCCAGACAACAGCCGTTGTTGTTCTACAACAAGAGTCAGTTAAAAACTTAACAACAATTTGTTGTTAATTCGCAGTCATTTTTATGAGATGTGCCCAAAAAACGCTGACGATGGTCCTGATGCCGATGACAGTAATTACTCGAATAGCATGGGGAGAGCACTTTATTTCAGAGAGGAGTTCCGTTTCTCTCTCACGGCTCGCGGCCACACGCTACGCTAGGTATCGACGGCCGCCAAATTGTGTGCGCGGCAAGTATGAGGCGAGCCGAGGCGGGGCAGGCGGGCAGCCATCATCTAAAAACCCGTGATGATTATGGCATCTGCCGCTCCTCCAGCCGTGCGCTGCTCGCATGCACTGATGGGGCTGCCCCGGCCCGGCCCGGGCCTCAGAGGAGGTTGCCCTCATGGAGTGGCGTCCAGGCCAGCTGATGAGAGCTCGGCGCATTCCGCGCCGCGCCGCGCCGGGGCTCCAAACGGTAATTGTTATCACCTGCTGGGAGAAGTGGAGTGCAGTGGCGTGGTGGCGGGCGGGGCGGGGCGAGGCGGGGTGGGGCGGGGCGGGGCGGGGTGAGGTGATGTTGCGAATCCTACGTGCAGAGTATCCATTGAGATGACCGCGAAACCGTTGTTTGGCTTAAACTGCGTCGCGGCGTCGCCATCTTCGTCGCCGCCGTGCCAACGAGTCTGCGTGCGTACGCCAGTGGCGGTGGAGTGGGGCGGGGTGGGGCGGGGCGGGGTGGGGCGGGGCGGGGCGGGGCGGAGCACTCTCCAATGAAGAGGGTAATAAGAAGCGGATCAGTGGGCATAAAAAGTTGCTGAAGCCTTTCTACTTCTCGGTGGGGACACGTACCCTCTTTCCCGCGGCCGCCCCGCCCCGCCGCGCCCCGCCACGCCCCGCCGCGCCCCGCCGCGCCCCGCCACGCCCACTTTGCCTTGATCGCCGTCGCGCCAGAAGCTCGTCGCAGCCTTTTTCCTAATCCATAAAATACTCATTTTCATAAGATGGGTGCCCCGGCCCGGCGTGGCGTGCCGTCCCGTTCGGGAGGCGCGGTCTTATAGTCACCTCGCCGCGGGTGGTCCTGCTACCGGGCTGCGCGATAGAGTTTGTATCTGTGCGTGTGCGTGCGTGCGTGCGTGCGTGCGTGCGTGCGTGTGTGCGTGTGTGTGCGCGCGCGTGTGCGTGTGAGAGTGTTTTGTGATGCTGCGGGTTGTGGAGCGATACGGGCATAGATCGCCGGAACATGCTCTCTCTGTCTATGGTCACTAGGAAACATATGTTTTCGTAAATGTAGGATATATATTGTTATTTACGACTTACAAAATATGTCGTACAACCTAACCTCCCACTCTTGCTCCGCAGTTAGCAATCTTGAATTATTGTAGTTGTACTACACCTCTTACACTGTAAAAACTTCATCCAGGTTTCCAAGCAGTTTTGGAAAAAACAAGACGTTCCAATGTATTTTCTCCATAAGAAAATTATGGCTGCTTGGAAAGCTGGACGAAGGTTCCACCGTGTATGAGAAATTTTCCTGTACATGGTACGACAATTTTCTCACAGTGGGTGACTCGATTTTTTTCCCGGACGATTGTTTGATTTTCTTTCTTCCCTATTAATGTTGCAGGACCCCTCGGAGGCCCCCAGGACGGCGTCACTGGGAGGCCAGCCCCCCGGGCCAGGCTCCGGCGAGGAATGGCAGCACTGAGCAGTGGCGCCCCGAGGAAACAGAGGTGAGTCTACGGCCTCGAATTTGACGCACAAATTCACCTTAAGAATTTTTTTAAATGAGAAAAAAAACCTAACCTGAGCAGTCCACACTGGAAGAACAAAAGGTGCTACAGTAGCTTGATGTAGGTGTAGGATGGTTTAATGCCTTTTGCAAAGGCATTAAAACTACCAAAAGCGTTGATCTATGTAACACCTTTCCTTTTCGCACAGGCGTTACACTGTTAGAACCGTCAAGCGTCAAGTCACGCCTTCCGGTGGACGATTATTTTTTTCACAGTATATGAATGCATTACGTCTCACCACCCTTAAGGGGTGATGTATGCAGGCAGCAGTGCCTCGCCCGACGGGGTTGTAAAACAGTGTTGCAGGGTGTTGACCGGCGGCCCTTGACAGCCCGACCTGGCATGACCCAGACATTGAGTAGGGTCGGGTTGGTCGGGTCGGGGGAGGTTAGGGTCGGCGCCCATGCCTTATGCATGCGGAGCGAGGGGTGCGTGGCAGGCCTTATCGCAGCTGAGGAATGGGTCTGGGGTAGGGCTGTCCCAACCCCTATCTGCACGCATGTAGCCCATTGAGTGCGATGTGCCCACTATGTGGTCACACCTCTAGGGTTTAAATCATTGGCAATAAGGATTCCTAAGGGCTAACGCCGCAGGATTTGCTAAACATCCTTCCTTCGCCGAGTTGCCCTACAGCAGTCTTGCAGTTGTAACTGCAAAACTAATCGAAAAGACTTAATTGCAAGACTGCCGAGTTTTGCAGTTTCAACTGACATGTAACGCACGGTAAATCTATTTGCTGGGACCTCCAAGGAAAGTAGGTACTTTTCCAGGAAAGTTCCTGGCTTTTCCAGTTCTTTTCCTGGACATAACCAGGAACTTTCCTGGAAAAATACCTACATTCCTGGGCGTCCCAGGAAACAGATTTACCGTGCAAGAGTTATGTCTGCAGAGCGGGTGCCCCTTCCGCGGGTTCAGGACCGCGAACAAGTCAACCAGGGAATCCAATTAATTATGAAACCCCTGGAAACCTCTGGAATCTGGAATACCACCACCCGTCGCTTTGCTCTCCCTCTATCCCTCCATCATTCCCACTCGCCCATCCCTATCCGGGGCTGGAAACCCAAGAATGTGAATGTCGCAAATTCGTATCATGTGCATGTCCATTGAGTTTCCATTATTCGTACCCTTGTCCACTCGCGATGTGTGAAATTTTAAGGAGAATTCGTACCTTTAAATGTCCAAGTGTGCGATAAGAGATTTATACAAATCCCAAGTGTGCGGAATTCACACACTTGAGTTTCCAGTGCCCCCCGCCCCGCCCCGGTCTACAGGGCTGCATTCCAAAGTGGCGCTGGTGCCGCGCGACACTGTGACCTGCCCTGCCCCTACCCTGACCAGCCGCGCCGCCCGGCCGTCTCATGCGAAGTACACTGCAAACGCGACTATCGGAATTAAACTGGAGCTCCTTGTCCAGTTCCCCCGCGACCTCCCCCCCCCCCCTCTCTCTCTCTCTCTCTCTCTCTCTCTCTCTCTCTCTATCTCTCTCTCTCTCTCTCTCTCTCTCTGACATGCCGACATGTCACCTCAGTGTTTATGCTGCCGGCCGCAGTGCCAAGCGCCGTCGGTTAATTAATGCTCATGAGACGCAGTTGCCGCGGCGCTGCGCTGCGCTGCAGAGAGAGAGAGAGAGAGAGAGAGAGAGAGAGAGAGAGAGAGAGAGAGAGAGAGAGAGAGAGAGAGAGAGAGAGAGAGAGAGAGAGAGAGAGAAGTAAAAAACTTTCGGAAATAATAACAAAACCAGAAATAGTTTTCAAAACGGTTAACTTTTATATCCCCCGGGCTGCTCTCGCTTCTTGTGCGGCGCGGCGCGTCGGCAGCGTGGTCTCGTAATGAAGAACTCCTCCGGTTACCGCCGATTTTACCGCCCAGAACACCGGGCAGTGCGGGCGGGGCGGGGCGGGGCGGGGCGGGTCGAGGCGGGGCGGGGCGGGGCCAGGCACCGAGACGAACGAGGCGAGGCGAGGCGCTCGCCGAGCAGAACGGGCGGGGCGGGGCGGGCAGGGGCGAGGTAGGCCACCGGCGCGCGAGCGGCGCGCGGCGGTCGCGCGGGCTGCCTACCCTCGCCCCGGCAGGCGCGAGCGCACGTGCCCCGCCCAGCCCCGCCCCGCCCCGCCCCACCACGCCCCGCCCCGCCGCGTGCGCGAGGGTCCTTGGCCTTCCCACGCTGTCCGCTTCCCGCCACGCCTCGCCACACCCCGCCACGCCCCACCGCGCCCCACCGCGCCCCGCCACGCCCCGCCATGTGGGAAAGGCGATGGAGGAAATACGCGCAATTACACTCGCGCAAAAGGGCGCACGAAGTTTGGGTGTCCCGGCCGGGCAAATGTTTGGGTTTGTGCTGAGCTGACTGAGCGTAGAATAATGGCGCTAGCTAGGGGCCGGCACACAGGCCATTCAGTGCACGGTAAAAACAATTTCTAAATTTTTGAGGGAAAATGGAAAAGTTTGAGGAACTTCCAAAATTTGAAGGAACCTCCTCATATTTTGAGGAAATCTCCTTACCAAATGCGTGAATTTCCCTCAAATTTTGACGAGGCATCCTAATAACCTGAGGAGGTTCCCTCAAATTTTAGGAGCTGTTCCGATGGACGATATATCAGAGCCCTCCCTTTTACAAGTTACCCATGTCACCGGTTCGAGCACTGTCCCCGCTGTCCTCTAGGGCGTTTCCACGCACTGGGTCAGCACAAGGGTTTTTCTTTGGCACAAATTGGAGTAATTATAAATTTTTCCGTAGACCTCGTATATGGGTGGGCATTAAAACTGCGGAGCGTGGCGGGGCGGGGCGGGGCGGGGCGAGGCGGGGCGGGGCGGGGCGTATGGCGGGGCGGGCCGGGGCGGGCTGGGCGGGGCGGGGTGGGGCGGGGCGGGGTGGAGCGGGGCGGGGCGGGGCGGGGCGGGGCGAGGCGGGGCGGGGCGGGGCGGGGCGCGGCGCCGTAAAGTGCTGCGCGCGGCCGCGGCGGCGCAGCCCATCAAAGACTCGGAGGGGAATATAGCGAGGTGCGTTAAATATGGATTCCGAGGGAATGGCAAAAAGCGGCATGCATAGAAACTAGTTGCGCAATTATCGAAGTATTCCCGTCTATAATGACCACACGGACATGCACCGGCGCGCTGTGCCACCCGCGCTCCTACACCAACCACCACAACAACAACAACAACAACAACAACAACAAACAACAAGATTTCGGTTTTTGCCCTGACGGCTTCTGCTGCCGACATGCTCCGTTGCTGATGCTATATAGTTTTTGTTCTTGTTTTAACCCCGGCGAGGCGACGGTTTCTTTTGAGCCGCGCAATGCGACACGACGCGCCGGCGGGCTCATCTCAAACAGTGCATCACCGGCCTCGATAGGATGACAGAGAGGCCACTGTGACGAATGTTTGGAGGGCCCTAACCCGGGTCACGGGAAAATTTTTCATGAGAAATATCGTAAAGTTATCATATTAAATTGTAGAATTACAAAATCGCAGTGACACTTGGTATCGACTTATCATTCTTAAATGAGCACAAATACAGTTTTTTGTAAATTTACTATACCGATTGAAAATATACGATAACGATCGTAAATTACGATACCGATCGTAAATTACGATACCAATCGTAAATTTACGATACCGGTCGTAAATTTACATTGTCAGTTGTATAAATCACAGATTACGAAAAATGTTGTAACTTTACGTAGACATTTTTAACAGTGGCACCAGGAGCAACAAAAACGGCAATAAAAAAAACAGACGATAAATTGGTGGCAGGCGTCACGACGCCGCGCCACGCCACGCCACGCCACCCGATCTCGATCAGCCGCCGCCCCGCCGTATCTCTGACGGGCACAGCACGGGCCCCTGTGCAAAAAAAAAAAAAAAACCTTAAAGCGACAAAAAGTAGTAGACTATTTTGGGTGCGAGCCGGCCGAGATGCGAAAATGAAAAGGGGTCAAAAGATGTTTAGGTTTTTGGAGAAAAGTCATAGAGAAAGGAGAATAGGTACGTGCGCCGCGACACGCGAGTTTGGCCGCGAAGCAGCCGGTTGTGTCGTCCCGCCCCGCCCCGCCCCGTCCCGCCCCGCCCCGCCCCGCCCCGTCCCGCCCCGCCCTGCCCCGCCCCGCCCTGCCCCGCCCCGCCCCACCGCGCCGCAGCGCCAGGCGCGGCGGGCCTAGCCACCTGGAATGGGAGACGCGCCTAGACCAAACCAGATCTCGTTAGTGCAAGCCGGCTAGCCAGCCGCCTCGGCCCCGCCTCCTCGGCTAGACCAGGCGGAGAAAGAGGACGAGGGACTTCTTTTTTGATGAAAAAAATGATTTGTCTGCAGGGCACACCCTGTATATGCGATTATAATCACTGATGACACACATATTTTGGGTATGATGACTACTTCTCTCGGATGATGACCGAGAAACCTCGCGCGGCACGGCTACGCAGTCACACTTCTTCCAGAGGCTGATGCGGCCCGCGCTCCTCCTGCAGTCCTGTCGCGTCCGAGGCAATCTGTCGCCTGCTGTCCTGTCGCGTCCTGTCGCCTCCCCTGCTGCGCCGTCCCGTCCCGTCCCGTCCGCGATCAGCCTCTAGACTTATTTATCTCTTATTCGATCCCGATATATATTTTTTTTTTCGCATTGAACCGGTAGAAGTGATGTCTTTACTTTTTTGTTTCGCGAGCAGTGTACACGTGCGCGGTGCTTGTACTCGTGTTGTTGCGCCCCGCCCCGCCCCGCCCCGCCCCGCCACGCCCCGCCCCGCCACGCCCCGCCACGCCCCGCGCCCGGCTCGCGCTCTGCGTCTTAAATTCATTATTACTGGAGATGCGCGCCGGTCCGGGCGGGGCGGGGCGGGGCGGGGCGGGGCGGGGCGGGGCGGGGCGGGGCGGGCGCAGTATGACGTGCTGAATAATGCACGAATGTGTTTCACAGTCGGTTGCCGTAGCGTACTGTACGGCCAGGCGCGCCCAGGTCCAGTGCGGTGCGGTTCGGGGGCGAGCGAGCAGAGGGCGAGTCCCTAAGCGGGGCGGGGCGGGGCGGGGCGGGGCAAGGCGGGGCGGAACGGGGCGGGGCGGGGTGGGGCGGAGCGGGGCACGGCGGTACATCTTCAGCTTCATCGGTATTAATTTTTATTTTTATGTTTTTTTTTTAAACATTTATTTCGTAAGCTTTCGCGCGAGGGAGTGCAGCAGGAGACCATTCCTCTGTAGGACAAGTCCGGCTCGGCGCCGAGGAAGTGGAGACCATTGGCGCCGGCCCGGCCCACCCCGACAGGCCGGGCGCGCAGGCTCAGCAGGCGCAGCAGGAACCTGTTGTATGGTCCGGGCCCAGGCCGAGCTGGGCACGGGGCATGGGCTGCGGTCCGTCCTGCTGCACATCCTGTATGGCCCTCATTACCATGGTGCCCGCGCCGGGCTCCTCCGAGCCCTCGGGGGGCCAGTCTGCCCCTCCCCCTCCTCCCCGTCGCGTCCAGGGCAGCGATGCCCCGCGGAGCTCACCTACCGTCAGCGGTTTGGGCATAACCGCGAGGGACATGAATACCTGCGCATGGGGGTGTTGAATGTGGCTGTTGAAGGCTTGCAAGTGCACAACACTGACGAGTTGGACATTTATACAAGTGTATAACTGGCGAGTTGGACTCTTGCAATAATTGTACAAACGCGTGTTGAGCACTTTTGAGTTGTACCCAACAGCACAGTGAATGATCTTGTAGCACACTTATAAGTGTGCGCCGGACCGCACCCCGGGTGGGACGTTCCCAGATGTACGGCCGGGCCGGGGGCAGCAGGCCGCCGCCTGCCACCACATGGGGTATTTCCGACCACATGTTTAGAGTCCGTAAATTTTACTTCACTCGCCCGCCATTATATTTCTTAGATTAAAGAAGCTTCCCCTAAAAGTTTATCTTCCAACACCAGGCTCCATCCATAGCCCGCGAGAGGTAATGGGGCACCATGATACATTACGTGACGAGTTGCAAGTGCATTGCAGCATATCGCCACCTCCACACTGGAACAGATGTTCTTTTCAAATGTCGCATTTTTCCAATACTTTTAGGATTCTTCCGTAGCAAAGCGCATGACAAAATTGGCAATTTATAGTAATTTTCCTATACATGCATGCCAAGGCGCTCCTCCCATAGACGAATAAGAAATCTGCTTGACAAGTGTGGCAATTTTCCTATACGCTATTTACAGTTTGGGAAATTTTCTATACTTTTATAGCAATTTCTCCGTTCTATACGCTGTATAGGAAATTTCCAATACAAGCGTATGGGAAAAATCCCAACATTTTTTACAGTGTACAAGAGTGTGCGAAACAGTTCATTCGCATGCATGTGAGCAGCATTCGTGCACGTGAATTTCCAATGTGCACTGCTGCGCGGAATTTTTACCACCCCGTGATTTCGTAGGGTCCCTCTTTTCGCGGGTCAGCGTCGTTTTGGGGCCGGCGCCTGCCTTGTGCATCATGTTGGCTCTGGAGCTGGCTCGGGCCGGGCCGGGCCCGCGCGGGTCCGCCCACGCACAGGGCTGAGGTCGCTGACGGAACGGCTAGCGGCTAGTGAGTAATAAGCGGAATGTCACCGCGTCAGAGCCAGAGCCCGGCCCAGCCCGGCCAGAAAAAAACCCGAACCATCAGCGAAGAATTATGAAGATGGCGCGAAAGTTGTCTCGCGCCTCGCGCGGGGCGGGGGGGCGGGGCGGGACGGAGCGGGGCGGGGCGGGGCGGGGCGGGGCGGGGCGGGGCGGGGCGGGGCGCGGTCCCGGTGCAGCGCCACCATCTGTCACTCCTTTGACATCCCACGTTTTAATGAGGAGAAAATGATCACGCCGCCCGAATGTTTGACTTTTCACAAAAATTTGAATCCATTTTTCTTTTGCGTATCTGGATTTGAATTGGTGTGGCGGTACAGTGGAATAATGATTGATGATTGATGCGGTTGGCGTACTCCTGGCCGGGGGGTCACTTTGCTGCAGCATAGGCGGGCCTGCGGGGCAGGGCAGGGAGAGCACTGCTGAGCTGAGCGCCGTCGAGCCGAACAATGGCATCGTTATCCTCCCCCACCCCGCTGCTCCTCATAGTGCGGACAGCTAACCGGTTTGGACAGCAAAACGCGTGCCCCGCCCCGCCCCGCCCCGCGCCGCCCCGCCCTGTCCGAGCCCTTCCTCTCGAAGGGACTTGTAGGTAGGCATCAAGACAACACAACAGCTGTGGACGCACCGCGCCTGGCTCAAGGGGTCCATCACTCGGTGCAGGAGCGTATACACACGATTACCGATTACCAGTGATTACCAACAGTTCTTCAGTAAGAAACTTTGAAATTAATGTCAATTTGTTGTTTGTTTTGCATATTTTCAGGAGGGAAATTCCAAAACAGCGTTAAAAACAACGAAAAGAGGTATTATTTTGGGGATGTGATTACCAGTGATTACCGGACAAAGTGTTACACGTGATTATCAGAGTGGTGGACCCCTCGGCCTGGCTGCGCCCGCCCCTGCCCAGCCATGTCCCCGGTACGGCCCGGGGCAACACAACACCAGCCGCAACCGCAGCCGCATCGACTTGTAATTAGATGTTGTTGCACAGCACGGCGGTGTTGTGTTGACAGGTCTGGCGGGTGGGACAGGCTGGGCCGCGGGGGAGGCGGGTGGGGCGGCAGGCTCGATGAGCAGGCCCTACAGGGCGATCATACCCGGAGGGGAAGCAGCGAATTGTTTTTTAGGCCTCCGTTAGGGATGCCTATTGTTCTCTTTTGGAACCATCCTCCTGGGGAATCTAAGTAGTGCGAGACACGCCTTTCTATGTAGGCCCGTTTGGTGTGAGCAGGCCATGTTTCTTGTTCTTATTGGTGTTTGATAATCATGATTTCTGAAACTCAGGTGTTTGTTTTTTTTTCAGCGCCTCGGCGTGATGCGGCCCCGGTGGGTGGCCCGGTGGACGCGCCGCCGGCAGCAGGACCAGGACCAGGGTGCCGTCTAGCAGCAGCTGCAGCAGCAGCAGGCGCCCGCAGCCATGCGCGAGGAGGACCTCGAGGTCGCCATCAAGGTGAGGCAGGCAGAACTGCAGCGTGATTTACGCCCTTGTCGCGCGGGTGCGGGCCAGCAGCACCATGGCGTGGCGTGGCGTGGCGTGGCGTGGCGTGGCGTGGCGTGGCGTGGCGTGGCGGGGGCCGCGATAGCCGATTTACGGCGATCGGGAAACCGAAACGCGTGCCGGGGCAGGGCGTGGCAGGGCGGGGCGGGGCAGGGCGGGGTGGGGCGTGGCAGGGCGGGGTGGGGCAGGGCGGGGTGGGGCGTGGCAGGGCGGGGCGGGGCGGGGTGGGGCGGGGCGGGGTGGGGTGGGGTGGGGCGAGTTTGGCCGCGCCGGCGTGCCCAGTACACGGTGCACGGTGAAGCGCACTTTGTGACGGGCCGCGAGCTCTCTGGGATGGAAGTGAGGGGATAGCAAATGGCGGGCGGGGACGGGACGCATGTCGGTTAACAACGGTCATAATTGAAATCGACCACCCGGTCGGCCCCTGCCCGACCCGGCCCGACCCCGCTCGGCCCCAACCACGATGAGATGCACCACGGCGATTGCGCCGCGCCGTAGTCCTATCTCTCTCT
Organism: Frankliniella intonsa; assembly: GCA_033675135.1. NCBI lineage: Eukaryota > Metazoa > Arthropoda > Insecta > Thysanoptera > Thripidae > Frankliniella > Frankliniella intonsa. The sequence continues at coordinate 12,598,510 of CM066248.1, read as the reverse complement.
CCGTTCCGCACCCAGTCCTGCAGGACAACGTCATGACGTTCCCCCTCCTCCTCCCACTCAGACACTGATCTGTTCGGCGATCGCTCATGCTCCTGCCCCCGACCCCTTTCGCCGCAGAGATGGGCGGGGCGGGGCGGTGTGGGGCGAGGCGGGGTGGGGTGGGGTGGGGCTGGGCGGGGGGGGGCGGGGCGAAGCGCGGCGAGGCGGAGCTGGGAGGGGCGCGGCGGGGCGGGGTAAAGTGTCCAGCTGGTCCAGCTCCTCGCGAGTCGTCCCCACGATGCCCGGTTCCTAGGATATTCTGGATCCGGTCTGTCCTCCTGGCCGTGCCGACGCGGGTGTGCGTGTGCACACGAGTGGGCTGCCCCCCTGAGCTCGCCCCGGGCTGGCCAGTCACCTCTCTAGACCGGACCAGCCCTGACCGGAAGTGCGCCCCCCTCGCTCCCCGCCTCCGGCCACTGCCCCGCGCCCGTGCCGTGCCGTGCCGTGCCGTGCCGTGCCGTGCCGGAGATGCACAGCCGTCTTCACGGTCGGTGCACTGGTGGTGGCCGGTGCTCGGGTCGCACCGCACCAGATATGAGTCGAAGAGGTTGGGGTACCGAGGTCTCTTCCCAAGTTCAGACTGATGTCAAGCTTGCACCTAACCTAGGTGTGGACCTACGCCTCCCGGGCTCAGGTTCGGGCGGGGCTCATGTCGGTTTTGCCGCACCGCGGGCAGCTGAGCTGGGCTAGGGCTGAGCTGGCCAGGGTGGCAACGCGGCACAGCGCGGCGTAAACGGGCCGGGTGCGCCATAGCCGGTATGCAGCTGGGGCGCAGGCAGGTGAAGAGGAGAGTCACCTGCACGCAGCGCCCTGGCTCGCCCTGGCCCTGCGAGGTGGGCTCCTGCGAGGAGTTAGGTCCCTGCGCGTAGTGCTCCTGCGCATAGTGCTCCTCTGCATGTAGGGCACCTGCGTGTAGGGCTCCTGCGTGTAGGGCTCCTGCTGCGTGTAGGGCTCCTGCTGCGTGTAGGGCTCTTGCTGCGCGTAGGGCTCCTGCATGTAGTGCTCCTGCGCAGGGGCGTAGGAAGGGTCTGAAAAGTGGGGGGCACGTCGTTCGAGTTGCCTAGGTCGAGGGGGCCGTAGAAGACAAAAATTATTGCTAAAGAGGCAGAATTTTTATTTTCTTCTAGTCAAACCGCCAGGCGCAGGGTGCCGATAGTGAACTGCTTGAGCTTCACCGAAAGCAATCACTATTTCGGTTAAATTTACTAACCTACATCCCCCCAAAAGTGGGGGGCACGGCCCTTCACCTCAAAAATGGGGGGGGCACGTGCCCCCCCGGACCCTTAGGCTCCTACGCCCCTGCTCCTGCGTGTAGGGCTCCTGCGTGTAGGGCTCCTACTTGTAGGAGGGCTTTTGCGTGTAGTGCTCCTGCGTGTAGTGCTCCTGCGTGTAGGGCTCCTGCGTGTTGGGCTCCTGCGTGTAGGGCTCCTGCGTGTAGGGCTCCAGCGTTTAGTGCTCCTGCGCGTAGGGCTCCTGCGCATAGTGCTCCTGCTTGTAGGGCTCCTGCGAGGACTTGGTCTCCTCCGTGTAGGGAGTATAAAGCTCCTGCGTGTAGGGCTCCTGCGTGTAGGGCTCCTGCGTGTAGGTAGGGCTCCTGCGTGTAGGGCTCCTGCGTGTAGGGCTCCTGCGTAGGGCTCCTGCGTGTAGGGCTCCTGCGTGTAGGGCTCCTGCGTGTAGGGCTCCTGCGTGTAGGGCTCCTGCGTGTAGGGCTCCTGCGTGTAGGGCTCCTGCGTGTAGGGCTCCTGCGTGTAGGGCTCCTGCGTGTAGGGATCCTGCGTAGGGCTCCTGCGTGTAGGGCTCCTGCGTGTAGGGCTCCTGCGTGTAGGGCTCCTGCGTGTAGGGATCCTGCGTAGGGCTCCTGCGTGTAGGGCTCCTGCGTGTAGGGCTCCTGCGTGTAGGGACTGCAAGGGAGTGTAGGGCTCCTGCGTGTAGGGCTCCTGCGTGTAGGGCTCCTGCGTGTAGGGCTCCTGCGTGTAGGGCTCCTGCGTGTAGGGCTCCTGCGTGTAGGGCTCCTGCGAGTAGGGCTCCTGCGTGTAGGGCTCGTGCGCGTAGGGCTCCTGCGTGTAGGGCTCCTGCGAGGTGGGCTCCTGTGAGGGTGTGGCCCGGGGCCCGGCGCCAACCCACCCGGGATCAGCTTCGCACACATTAAAGCTTTTCGATTTCACGAGTTATCGCAGGTGTAGCATCTCTTCTCTTTTCGGGTTTCCGCGAGAGAGACGGCCCCTCTGGACCGAATGCGATCCCTCGGCCGCTCCGCCCCGCCCCGCCCCGCCCCGCTCCGCCCCGCCCCGCCCCGCCCCGCCCCGCCACGCCCTGTCAAACCAGTCTGGTTAATGGTGCCCAAGTGGGACTAGAGCTTCGCACTGCTACGCCCGCACCGCGCGCGAGGGTCCCCCGATTCCCCAGTGTGGGTTTCCGATGGGTTCCCGATCGAGTCCCCCACGACGGCGCGAAGTAGTAGCAGCGTCATGGAACCCGTTTTCTATGAGTCGTCCGGTGGGGCAGAGCGATTTGCGAGAGAAAGAGAGATGCTGTGCGCGGTGCCGGTGGGGCTGGGCGGAGCAGGACGGGGCGGGGCGGGGTCTGGGGTCGCTACGCGGTGCGATACCCTTATCTCCTGGAGATCGCTGACGATAATCGCCGCGGCGTGGGGCGGGGACGCCCTCCCCTCCCCTCCCCTTCCCTCCCTAAATGTATAGGAAAAAGTCGATGAAAGTTTATCCACTATTCAATCATTATTCCCAACGAAGCTAAAACAAACGTGTTGTGTTGCAGGTGGTGATCGTGGGGAACGGCGCGGTCGGCAAGTCCAGCATGATCCAGCGGTACTGCAAAGGCACCTTCACCAAGGACTACAAGAAGACCATCGGCGTGGACTTCCTCGAGCGCCAGATAGAGTGAGTACAGTGCTTTGCGTTTACGACAGGGGTGGGCGTGTGCCCGTTTACGACCCCCCGCCTACCCCCCATAAAACTGACACGCTTGCGTCTCCTCGGGGCCGTCCTGTAGGTAGGCAATGTCCGTCCCCCCCCCCTTGCCACCACACTGGAAATCCAAGTGTACGAATGATGTCACTCACTTGTAGGTGAGCAAATAACCATTCACTCACTTTTAGGTGAGCGAACAACCATTCACTTTCTTGTAGGTGAGCGAACAACTATGCATTCACTTGTAGGTGAGCGAATAACCATTCACTCACCTACAAGTGAGCAAATGACTATTCGGTTACTTGTTACTTGTAGGTGAATGGTTTTTCGCTCACCTACAAGTGAGTGAATGGTTATTTGCCCACCTACCAGTGAGTGAATTTATTTGCTCACCTACACGTGATTGAATTTATTCGCTCATCTCACAAGTGAGCGACATTCGTACACTTGGATTTCCAGTGCACGCGCTGCGAGGTTGCCTACCCCGCAGGGGCCTCGCCCTCCCCCTCCCCTCCCCCCTTAGCAACCGGCCAACGGGCGGGCGCGGGGTGCGCGGGGTGCCTCACCGGCACCGACAGCAGCACTTCAGGGTCCCGTCGGTCGTCGACCTCTGATGGCGACACAATCGACATGGACGTCCCGTGCACCGCGGGCCCGGCCCACGCAACCCTGCCGGCCGGCCCGGCCCCGCTCCACGAAATGTGCAGTATCGCTGACCGTCCCTGCCGAGCCGCCGATCCCTGCCGGTGCCCCCCCCCCCCCCCCGCATATCCCCCTGGTTTTATGTTCCTCAGGCGCATGAGGAAAGTGTGGCGTACTTAGAGCGAGCCCCGTGTTACGCCGAGAGTGTCGATGACGTGAAAATGAGCCGCCTGCTCCACCATACAGCCCCCCCCCCCCCCCCTCTAACCTCTACTCTGCCCATTGATCTAGCGCTGCGTGGCCTTCCATTCACTCGCAGCCGACTCGCAATCCCTCCCCCCCCCCCCCCTCCCTCCCTCCCCCACCCCTTCCCCCTCCCTTGTTCGACGTGGAACTTCCCCTTAGCGGTCACTTCCGGGGTGGCCGGTGGGGCCAGGGGTCAGGTCGATAGGGTCAGCGTCCCTTGCAAGGTCACCGCGGTCTGCAGGGCGCTCGCCGCACACCGTCAGTGTCGCGAGAAAAATAGTCAAACACCGCCCTATAAATAGCCGTCGGTATCAACGCCTGCCTACTAGGCCATCCCTCTGCACAGCTATGAAGATGTTGCCTAGCAGGTAGGCGTTGATACCGACCGCTCAACACGCCTGTGTGTTGGGCGGTTTTTGCCTACTTCGCCCCCCCCCCCCCCTCCCCGTCAGCCCTTAAAGGCCGCCTGAAAGATAGGCAATTTGAGGTGCAAAACCCCTGTATGTAGGCAACCCACAGCTCATCGCCCCTCCCGTCATCCGGACTTAAAACCGCCCCTGCGGCTGACCGCTCCATGCCCTATGCCCTTTCGCCCCCGCTCCCGAGCAGGTACTTCCCCGTGACCCTCAATCTGGAGGCGGGGCGCGGGGCCGGGGCCGGGGCCGGGGCCGGGGCCGGGGCCGGGGCCGGGGCCGGGGCCGGGGCGAGACACTTTCCACCCCTGAAGCGCTCGTAGGCGTTCTCGTGCGCAATTAGCGGTGGTCGAAGTGGGGCGTCGCGAGCGGGGCCGGTGCGGAGGAGGGGGAGGGGGGGGGCGGCCCTTCTGATGACTCGTGTGAAAGTCCGTCAATAATTCTTGGCTGCGGTGCGGCAGGACCCACGGCTCACCGGGCGCACCGAGACCCCCACCGGCCTGGCGCCCTCACTGTAACCCACTGTTCAACTGGCACACACGTACAGGTGTTGAACGCCGTGTTCAGTCCATATATTCCAAATGCACGGAGAGAAAATACACTTGCTGTGGCAGCAAACCTCATTGCTAATATAGCGCCTACAATTTTTTCTTTGCTACGGCAGCAAAACTATTGCTGTCAGCAATTTTGCTGGCTCTGCGGTTTGCAAAATCAGCTTAGTTTGCTGTAGCGGCTACCCCTTTGCTGATGTTGCAAAAATAAGTTGTAGGCGCTATATTAGCAAGTCTTTTCCCTCCGTGCGAGACGTCGGGAGTTGAAATGATATGTTGGATTCCTGAATGTGTCCAACTGAGGTGGTCTCATAAGGAATACAATGGCTTTCCTTTATCAGTGTTGGACAGGTGTTCCACACTTGCCAGAGAACACTTTTGATCACAGTAGTGTTTCTGCGTGACTAACCGCTTGCTCTCGGTGTTCCAGACTGGACGGCGAGGAGGTGCGCCTCATGCTCTGGGACACGGCGGGCCAGGAGGAGTTTGACGCCATCACCAAGGCGTACTACCGGGGCGCGCAGGCCTGCGTCCTGGCCTTCTCCACCGTGGACCGAGACTCGTTCGAGGCGGCCACGTCGTGGAAGATGAAGGTGGAGGACGAGTGCGGCGACATCCCCACCGTGCTGGTGCAGAACAAGATCGACCTGCTGGACCAGAGCGTCGTCGACCCGTAAGTGTGGTGGGAGGGCGGAAAATGTACCGCACTCTCAATCTGCGACGCTCTCGCGCTCACGATTCTACTCTTTCCCATATCGCAGCTCAAGTGAATAGAGCACACGTGTTGTGTGTGAAAGTCTCCGCCCACACTTTTCGGTGGTGTAGGTGTGATTTTCCATGCGCACACACTTGCCTCTTCAAGTGTGTGAAACTTTCAGTTCAGTCTTACCTTGAGTTACACGTGCGAATTGAGATTCACACACCTACAAGTGTGTGACGTTCACACACCTGCAAGTGTGTGACGTTCACACACCTACAAGTGTGTGACGTTCACACACCTACAAGTGTGTGACGTTCACACACCTGCAAGTGTGTGACGTTCACACACCTACAAGTGTGTGTGTGACGTTCACACACTTGCGTTTCCAGAGCAGGTGTGAGAGTATTCATATTTGTATTTTTGACCGGCCCCTGTTTCTTCTCCAGGGAGGAGGCTGACCTGCTGTCCAGGGCGCTGGGCTGTCGCCTCATCCGCACCTCCGTGAAGGAGGACGTGAACGTGAACGCCGTGTTCCGGCACCTGGCCGCGTGCTGCCTGCAGGAGATGCGCCAGCAGGACGACGACTACGCCATGAACGGCAACGGGCTGCACCCGCTAACTATCAGTACGTCTGCATGCCCCGCACCGCCGTATCGTTTTTTTTATTTTTTATTTTTTTATTTTTTTTAAATGGAAACAATCATTGTTTTTATCACTTATTTTCTTACCGCGGTTGCCGCAACCTTTCCTTTAACCACGCCCAAGTGAACGCGACTGTAACGGCGACCATTGTCTGCTCCAGGTGCCTTCGGACCAACCAATCAAAACGGAAAGTCTCATCAGAATGGGACGATTATCCTGCGTTCCGGGAAGCCCAGAAGACATCGCAAGAGAAATGTTCTTAAGAACGCTTGCCGGATTTTATGATGGTGCTCATTCTCAGTGCTCAGTGTGTGTGTGCGTGTGTGTGAATGTGTGCGAGCGTGTGTGAGCGTGCGTCTGTTCTATGTTAACTCAATCGTACCTCTAATAGGTTCACATGTTGGAAAAAACGTCATGTAATGTCATGCATGAATTGTGGTCCATTTCTCATTGTGATTGCTCTGCGTATTTTTAAGCATGTTGTACATTGTCTATTTCTTTGATACATATCTGGATATAAATGAATATTGGTAAAGTTATTATTAATGATAATTATTTTGCCCATACTCCATGGCTCATTCAGTTGTAAGAATATTCAAACAGAGAAGTTAAATAGTTGAGATTTTTATTACGAATTACAGTTTAGCATTACAAAAGAAAAGTTTTGCTTAATACAAATACATACAGTTAGAGAGGAAATATTAAATCCTACTCAATCACAAACACGTCAGAACATTTGCAAGGCCATTGTGATCAATAAAAAAGTTAAGAAGAGAGTTATCTGAATAAGATATGTTTGTAAGCTTAATGATTTGCCATCTTGATATAGAAAAAGAAACTGTGGGCAACCTGATATTATAATTATTGAACATGCTATTTCTTAAACTTAAACAGAGAAGGAACATTTTCCTGAGCTGTGTAAAAGGAGACTAGGATTGGGAATCACCAAGTTATGCACATAAATACAGACACAGATTGAGTTTCCCTCAAATGCCATTCAACTACAGGCCATCACAGTCTTTCCCATTAAATCCCAATGGTATCACAGAACAAAAATCTTTAGAACTATATCTAAATCCAAAGAGAAAACAGAAAAATCACATATTAACACAGTTATTGAGAAAGAAAACGTTTTTGTGTTTCAACAAAATATCAATCAAATGAAAGGCCAGTCCAAATCAGTCCTTTCAAGACGAACCAACTTTCTTTCAACCTCTTAAAGATAGATATCAGTCAGTGTTACTTAAAGTTTCCTTTTCAAAAAATAAAAACCTTAACAGGTAGAGGTTTGATGATAACATGAAATTAAGGAAAAATGGGGAATCAAGATAACAGATTTACAATTCTTGTGTGCTTTCAAGGAAAATTTGGACCATTTGAAATGTAACCACATTCCAACATTGAAGTATCTAAATAGAAACCTTGTGGTAAATGAAAAATAGGCCAAACATTACAACAAAAATTAAAAAGCACCTTGAAAGGATTAAGAATGATCAATAAGCTAACATACACAATGGATGAGCACAGTGGAAAATGATCACTAACATAACTAATGTTAATCATTCATTAAGTATTAATAAGTTTAGCTGACGCTAATGGAATTATCACTTTGGCATACCTCAGCCCAATAAACACAAACAAAAGTGAAAAAAAGAAGAAATGCAAATTGCAGGCTTAGCAAGAATGAAGTTTAACAATGCTTAGAAAGTTTTCTGAACAATAGTTAAGTGTACTTTTACATTGGTGCGTAAAATTAAAGACAAAAACTTGGCATAACAATTAATCTGTGAGTAAAAGTAATATTCACTACCGCAAGACACCTCAAAAAGATAGAACTTCAAATCTAAGTACATTGAATCTACCAGTTTTATGTATTTTTATCAATGTAATTCAGTAGGCCTTGGAGGCGCTTTTGAATCTGCTTTTGATCGTCTACAGAACAAGAAAGTACAGTTGCTTCAAAGGTCTTGTCAGTAACATCCTGCTCTACGGAGGAAGAACAAGCATTCAAATACGTAAGACACTGGTGTCTTGAACCGCCAGGGTCAGCCCGGAGCTGTACCACCAACGCATCAATCATGCTATTGACCTAAAATAAAATTTAATAGACATCATCAAATGCTACATTTTAATTAAAAATCAAGAGCGGGTGTAGGTAAAACATATAACGTACCACGTGCAAAGACTCCTCTTGAACGTCATCTCTTTCAATTTTCATTGGTACTTCAACAGTTAGACAACGGGTAGTAACTTGATCAGCATACCGAAGGACGTCATCTCGCTCTCCTGAAAGGAATTACCGAAAAGGTTGGTGGAACTATACAAACTCTTAAAATAAATTTATTTCAAATAAATGAGTTAAAAATTTCAGACCACCAAATTTTCTTTTTAAATGCTTCAGTTGAACATTGTTTACTAGTTTAGGTTGGGTGACAAAACCAATCCAGCAGATTAATTTCTAGCTTTATTGACTTACCACCAGGTAGATTTTGAAGCACATCTGAATTTCGAAGGGTGACAAGAGTGTTGAGAACTTTATCCTTCTCTTCCTCCAAACGAAAGGCTTCCTGTCGAAGACGTTCCACCCGCAGTTCAATTTTATCCAACAGGTCCAACATTCGGTCTTTAGAAGATTTGTCAGGGCTCCCGGGAGCCGACTCAACCAATACTCGAGGGCTGGAATCCTGGCAGTCCACCTCCATTTCCATAGCGTTATTGGAACAAGAAAATGTTTACAGAAGCTGAGGTCAAAGAACACTGAGAAAATTCTGGACAACTCGCACAACTGTCAAATGTCCAAGACTTCGCCCAACTTCGCCGCAACACAATTGCACAATAACAAAACAAGTCTCTGTCCGGGCCGTTGAGGAGGTTAAAAGGGGAGGGGGAATGCAGCGCAGCGGAAGTGGCACAGAAATAGAAGCTACCTGACTGCGAGGCTATCGGTGAGGAGCAGTATGAAAAATCAAATACACATTTTCAAACTCGGCCACATATTTTCACAATCTCGCCAGTTTTCCCTGCTTTTCAGTGGAAAACGGAACGTTTTCCTGAAACATTTTATCAGAAATCTCCATCTTCTTCGAATCAGGTTGAAGTTGTTTCGATTCCCGTGTGCTGTGCTCCGGCTGTCTGGCTGGCCTGGAGGTGGAAGGGGGCGGAGTGGGGAGCACGAGCACGGGCCTGAATCAGCCCGTCTTCCGTCAAGTCAACTTGAAACAAGTAGAATGGAATGAGTCAAGTATCTTGGGTATCAGGATCTGGAACTCTGTGCTCTCAGCTCGTTATCGCTTGTTTATTCATTGAGCCTTGAAGTTGCATGACAGTGCGCGTTGTTCAGGTAAGTCGAGTATTTGGTCTTTATCACAATTTTGCTGGAACCTGAAGGTCTTTGTGTTGAACTCTCCTACCGTTCGGTTACATAATAAGTACTTCTTTTAAGTTCCTGGAGAATGACATCACTGTTCCGAGATAGGAGGCACACCCTTATTTTACCGTTTTTGTGACATTTTACATTATATTCCAATCATTTCTTGCTGATCTGACACTTAACCCATCCTTCCTGTTAACTATCTATCACTCTTTACCAATCACTGCATTCACTCAACATATTTAATTATCCCATAATTACAGGGTTTTTTCTTTATTACACATCATAAATCTAATTTTTATGTTCACATTATGTTATTGCTCCTTTGAAGTCTTAGTGACAAGTATTTATGCTGTTCATAAAATTTTCTCTTTTCTATCCTATTGCAGAGTCTAGAAAATGAGCTTTAATCAGGGCTTAGCAGGAAGTGGTAACCAGAGAAGCTATGGAGCAACAGATGGTGTGCCGCCTGTTTCATTTGCGGGGGGCCTTGCTCAGAGTGGACTGGCTGGAGGCGGTCTGGCAGGGGACAGTAACGCGTCTCAGTTCAGTCCAACGGAGTTGTTTAATCTGTGTGAAAACATAACAACAAATATTTACAAGATTAACAATGGACGTAAAGAAGTTGAACGCGAGCTACGCTCAATTGGTACTTTGAAAGATACTCAAGCTTTGAGAGAACAGATGTAAGTACAGTGTGATGCTATCCAAAATCTTTAATTAAGAGTCAAACCCCAGAATATGGATACACCTTGTGTTACCTGCTATTTTACAGACATAATACTCATGTAAGCTGCAATGAGTTAATTAAGCAGACAACTCATGAATTAGCTCGTCACACAGAAGTTGTAAGACGGGGAAACAGACAGCAGAAATTGCAAGCAGAACGTCTGCGGGAGGAATTTTCACAGGCAGTCACTAATTACAGCACTGCTCAAAAGGTTTAAATTTTATTGTTAATATGACTAAGACAAGGATGATTTAAAACTTTCTTAATACATCTCTTTTTTTTCTATTTCAGCAAATATCTGAGAAAATGAAGCTACACATACCAGCAAATATTCCAGGTAGTACTGATGTATATTCCACTGAGGATGAAACAGAAAAGCTACTAGCCATGGAACGAAGGCAACAAGAACAGAAACAAAAGCAGCGAGAGCTTGAATTTGAATCTGGTTTGATGGAAGAGCGAACCCAGCGAATTCAAGCTATTGAAAATGATATAATTGATGTCAATCAAATCATGAGAGAATTAAGTGCTATGGTACATCAGCAGGGTGAAGTTGTTGGTCAGTGGAAGCATTAATACTTATTTGACATCAGTTTTCAGTTCAAAATATATTCATGTAAAATTTGTCATTACAGGTTCCATTGAAGATAGCATTGAAAATGTGCATGGAAATGTTGAAGCAGGTAGACAAGAACTTCAGAAGGCAGCAGGATATCAAGTAAGTAGAATTATTTCTTCCCTAAATTATGTCTTGTCTCTAGTTTTTAATTCTTATCTTACTGTGCTTAAACAAATTGTCTCATGTGAATTTGTTATTTTCAGAACAAGTACCGACGAAAAATACTTTGCTTATTGATAACTGCCGTTAGTATTGTTACTGTTCTGGGAATTGTTATCTATGTGTCTGTGAGATGAATCAATGAGTTTATGTATGTGGAAGAGATAAGCCCTGATAAAATAACAGGAATTGTGCCTATTATTGAGTTTTAGTATGATCAGTGTAGATCAGAATTATACCCAGATATATCTTATTTCACCTAATCTGAAACTATATTGACTGGAATTTAGTGATCTGTGCCTCACAATTTAGTTTTACCAATACAAAAAAAAAAAAAAAAAATTATTTGAGGGTCCGAAATGCATTTACAATACCTACACATAAAAAAATTAATGTATTACAATTTAGGTGATTATTTTATCATTTTATCAAAATGATGAGTTTCTGAAAATAGTTACCAAGTACAGTATCTGGAAAACATTAAATTGTAATTTGTTTTGAGTTAAGAAATCCATCTGATTATTAATGTTTTAAGTCCTATATGTTTCCAATTTTTTATTGCTTACTGAAAATCTTCATTTTTATTGCTTTGATGTATTGCTCTGTATGGTTGATGTACTCTTATTATTTTTTTATGTATTACAACTTCAACTTTTGTGGCTGAAACTTGCCCTTTTCCAACAACTGTTTTTAATTTTAAGATATTCTGTCTAAATTGTACATTACAATGTATTTTAAATAACCATTGATGTACCTGGACTGCTGATGTGACTTTGAGTGCTCTTGCTACCTCCTCTATACTTGTGATAAGAATTTTGTGCTTGTCCCTAAATCTGAAGTTGTTATATGCAATAGGAATTGAATGAAACTTAATGAGTTGACTTTTGAGGCATAGTCTCCAGAAGTTAAGGTTACTGACTGGCTGTGTTTGTGAGCTTAGCACCTCTACTTGTTCTTAAGCTTCTCATTCGTTTAAGAATCCACCATTATGAATTTAAGTTAGGCTTAATTATGTAAACTGCAGATTATGTTGAAACAAAATTTAGACTGATGTAGTTGTTTATCAATATTAGACAGTGTACAAGTATTTTTTATCCTACTGTACTCCATTTCAAACCAAAACTGTATTTTCCGACAAATTGCCCTGCTAAGCTCTTGGAGAGCCAAAGTCTTTAAATAACTTTAATGGATCCCTGGTCATTTTTCTGCAACTTTATAACTCCTCTCATTTATCTATGGAATATCATCAACTAAACAATATTCCAACAGCAAAGTTTTAAAACTTTTACCTCTGATACTAAACTTTTACGCCTGTTGGCGAGAACATTCCTTTTTAGTTGGTTCTTGGGACCTTTCTGCACAGTTACTAACTTATATAATTTGACCCATAATATTTTAACTTCATGTTCTGTAAGTGCAGGGCTACAAATTCTACTATTTTGTAAATTTCCCACTAATCTCTTTGTTCCGTCTATACTTCAAGCATATCTGCAAAGATACTGTTGGAACTGTGCTACCAGTTTATTTAGCACGCTGCCTCATCTAGTTCATGCATTAGAGATTTTCACAATTACTGGTACTTTTCCACCCCTTCTCCTTGCTATCGCTCTTTAAATACCTACACATGAGTTTGAATGGTTGATTCATCATAGCTTGGGCAGAATAAACAAATGTTTTAATAACTCGATTGTTTTCTTTTAATGATTATTTTCCAAGTCAATGTCATGCTGTTTAAATTATATACACAATAAGCTTGATTGAAAATCTCTATCACAATTCATTTTTAAGTTCATTCTAATATGCATACTCCGTAATAAATAACAAACTTCTACCTACGCAGTTAGTCAATGTGGTAAACATGCTTTTTAAAAAAAATGAATTTGATCTGAGCAACATGTCTGCATAAATTAACTGCCTGTAAAGGTTTAAGCTTAAGCTGTTTGACTGCAGTAGGCAAATTAAGGAGCATGAACGAAACCCCATCAAATGCCTCCTTTTTAAGTATTTTTGATATTGATTTACAGTCTGTAGTTTGATTAAGATACGCTTCAAGATCATTAACAGACCAGTTTTGAGGATTGGTGTCAATCTTCGGTAAGGGATACAGCCAGCTACCAGGTGCAGGTAATTCAATCTTGTTGGGATCTATTTCTTCATTTTGATCATTTTCCTTTTGTCTTTTCACTCCTCTCCTTTCAGGTCGTTGTCTGCAGGTCATTAAATACAATCTATAAGATCTATAAGATGAATAAAGATTATGATACACTAAAAGGAAAACTTACTTGATAGGTGCTGCATTTGATGAAGTCAGTGCTAACTTAGCTCCTCTAGTAACAATCTCCCGACGACGAGGGGTTGCTTCAGGTATAGATTGAGTTGGCTCAGTACTTGCCTCATCTCCACTGACATCGCTATCAGCACCTGCATGTTTAAGAGGTTTAAAACATATATCTAGCTAAACTGACAATAAGAATCAAATACTGTGAACTGAATAATTTCACCTTGAGAAGTTTGTGCTTGAGTTGCTGAGTTACGGGTTTTAATGCTAGAAAATCTTCTCTTACGACCACGTCTTCTTTTGGGTCCAACAATTTCTAGCTCAGGCAGTGTCTCCCCAGTGGATCGATTTCCTTTTTTTTGACGATTAATCCAATACTGTGAGGCTACACAAAGCAAAAACGTAGTGCAATCCATAGTTATAATAAACGAATAGTTTTCCAGATAAATACTTACTATACTTAGACTTAGATTGATTATTGCAGTTATCTGGACAGTTTCCTGCTTCAACCCGTGTTGGACCAAAGAGATAAGGACACATCTTCAGCCTGGTACAAATATCTTGACAAAATTCAGGAACCTGGTCTGAAGACGTAACTACAGCAACACGAGCCCTGTAGTTTGTCTGATTAAACCTAAAACAAACAATTAAATCAGCAAACCGAGCAGACTGACCTGTTTGAATCATATTTTTAAAAAGGAATGAAATTTTATTTACTTGGCCTTGAGGACCTCCACATGTTCACCCGGTTTGAGGTCACCATCACATTGAATCTCTTTCAATACACGACTTGATTTGTAGGCAACAGAAATTAACATTGACAAAACCTCTCGCATGACTAATCTTACTGGACCTGGTCCAACAGCTTGAGGCAAACCTGCTAGCTTGCTTTTTGAGAGGAAAGGCCCAGAAAAGCACTTGTGATTGAAATATATTTTAGGGCACCATAATTTACTTGTACGTTGTCCCTGGTCAGTATCTTTCCTATCATTGCTGTTAACAAAAAGGAATAAAAAATAGGCTTTTCAAAATTTCAAAGGACAGTAAAGCATTGCATATCATTAAGCATATACAATAATACATACCTTTCATCCCCTTGAATGCTGTTGCTGCTACTAGATGGTATTTGATAGTAAAGGGGTGGCTTTAATGAGTATGAATTACTGTCACACCAACCTACTGGAAATATGTCAGAGGAGTCATAGGAAACTGCATGGTTTGGGTGATCACTGAAGAAATAAAACAGCAGGAATCAAAACAATTTTTTCTGACACAGTAACAAATGCAATGATTTGGCTACTTGGTGTACCTTTCATTTCGCTCAAGATGTATCCATATTATATGCCCAGTTGTTCTGGTAAGAGTAGCAACACAAATTTCTGCTCTGTCAACTGGATTAACGGCTTCTAGCTTCATATTAGCTATAAATCCATTATGTTTTGAACACTGCTTTTGAGGAAAGCATTTATCAGGTGCAGCAACTGAACTTGTGTGCTGTAAATATTCATCCCAATGAAAGTCTTCATCACTATCACATTTCCATCCTGCCGGTTTTGTTACTTTCATTCCGTGCTTGTTGGCCCATCCTGTTATTTGAGAAAACATTAAAATTACTTCCTTGGCTTCAGAAAAAGGAGTTCTTCCAGAAAAGAAAATTTTAAAAGATAATAAACAAACCAGAGGGAAATATGTAGGGGTGTGTTTCAGTGCAGAGCCATGACTGTTTTGTTTCATCGCCCACTTGATCAGATAGGTTATCGATTTCAACAAGGAAGTATTGATCACCCCACACCTCTACAACAGTTCCTGGACAAATTCTTATATGATCTACAGGATGAAGTACTTCCATTTTCATGCCCAAAATAAAGGAATGAGGAGGGATCTCAGAAATGTGCTGAAAAATGTAAAGACTTATTATATATCCCTACAAGTAAGCTTGTAACAAAGGATACCAAATTTATAAATAATTAGTTTACCTGGAAGAGATCTTTGGGTAATGGAGACTGACGTGCATCTTCCTTAGCCATCTCCATTAGAGCTTCCCATTCCTCTTTCCCATGACTTGATTTGAAATGTGAAGGTCGTCGTAATTCCCATGGCTCACCTACAGAAAAAAGGCTTCTTAAAGTACAACCAGTACAGAAGGTAAAACTTATCAACACTGCCTATACCTTTCTCAGCAGTCCATCCCATTGGAAATATTCTTGTTGAGGTGAAATAGAGCCAAAATTCAGGGGCAGATGAGTCAGGTGTATCATATCGAAGTAACAGACGGCCACCAACATTCTCAATTATCTAATGAAGAGACAGTCAAAATAACTAATTATTTGAATAAGGAACTCTTAGCAAGTATGATTCAATACATCCTATCAAAATTAGATACAAGAAGCTAGAAAAGAAACTTACAGTGGCGATCCACAAACTATATGGATTACGTGTGTCTTGAACTTCAACTTTCATTCCAGCTTTAATACGATCTGCTGGGACGAATCCATCCTATGATGTAAAGTGGACCACATGGTTGAGATTCATTTTATTTAAAAAATATTGATAATGTATAATTCATTATGAGTAAGATACTTACACCACTTAAAAGATGAGGTGGAACGGATTTTGCAGTTTTCATTACATTTTCTATGTGAGATTGAGGATCATTAATCAGTTTTAAAACTGAGTCAGGAGGTACTAGTGACTTTCCTTCCTCAGCACACCAACCCAAGGGACGTGCATTACTTGATGTGAGATCACACCAGAAGTCTGCTGATTGATCCTCAATATCCCCAGAATATCGCAGTCTTGAAAATTGTCCACAGGCAAGTACCACTTTTGCCAGCCAGTAGCAGTCATCTTTGTGAGGAACTTCCAGCACCATATCATTTTCAAGTTCTGTGTGCAAGCCAGCTTCAACCTAACATTAAGGAAACAGAAATGGCATACAACTGTAAGCTTAAGATTTTTAAAGGGTAAGAAAAATAGTCAGACCACCAACTTACATGTTGGAAGCAGCTGTGAGGTACTTCTTGGGAAGTTGTCACATCCAGATAATCTTGCCAGTTGAAGCCAGTATCACTTTGGGTATCTATAGGGCACCCAAGATGTTTGTAAAGAAAAAAGAAAGAAAAAATTAGACACGGATGTTGAGAGGGAAGGAATCAGAGCAAGAGTAAAATTCGATCCAGGTAAAAATAGTTGTGAAAACATTGCAAGAACTAATGCAAGTTATAAGAGAGTGCGGCTTGCGCGATATCCCGAAACAAAGCAGAAATTTGAACTAGGCACCCCCTCTCCCTCTCACCCACTCCACTGCCTGAGTTTTAAGTGCATGTTAACATGAAACGAAGCGACTAAATGATTTTTCCTGGCACTCAATCTCAAGCTAAGCTCTTCAGCTAACCGTTGCGACGTGAGTTAAATGACAGTTTGGCGAGAAAATGGAAATTAATGCCGTCGGCATACATAGGTAAACTGGGCAGGGAGTTACCTACACCCACCCCTCCAAAATCAAAATGTTACCTTTTTCAAATTTGTCATTGGACTCCGAAGCCTCCTCAATTTGACTACCAGAGTCTACGCTTTGCTTTTCTTCTTCCATGATCAAAAATCTTTCAGTATTTTGACATATTTATCAATTACAAAATTGCATCTTTCCTCTTACAATGGACCAGAGACGGATTTGTTTTCACATGCCCGAAACAGATTCTTTTTGTTTTTCTTCTATTGCGTGGACAAGGGACAAGAGACTCACTGCCTCGCGTTTCACATTAAAACCAATATTTCACGAGACGTCTCAACTGAAATATCGTGTGTATCAAAAGTTTATTTATTTCCTAGGTAATATTCCGTAATATACATGTTCCTTCTCCCGCAAAACCACCGATTTTCCCCTCTATCCATTATGTAACGTTGTGAGCGTTATCTTGTTTCTGTCAAGGCGGTGGTGTGACTGCGCTGCCTCCGAGAAGCTGTGCCGACTCTGGCGGTAGCAAGAAGTACGGCGTCACCTTGGAAGAAATTTGATATTTCGTCAGTTTTTCTGTCACGTTAAGTTCAAACGATTTCCGGAGGTAAGTCTTTTTGTTTGCGTGAGAAATCCGCGTGATGTTTGGGTGGGCAGCGAGTGGCCTTTGGCGGCGGGCACGTCGCGGCGGCCGAACGGTTAGTCGGCGCGCTCAACGTTAACCGCCCTTTGTGCCTCGTGTGTAAATATTGAGGAACAATTCGATGTAGACTCCCCAAGTTTCTTTCGTAATTCCATTGTTCCGAACTTGGCACACTTCTTGTGTCGGCTGCCGGCTGTGGCCGATGATCTACTAACCTTCTCCTCTTGGCCGAGGTTACGAGACGCTAGGCTTGTTTACCTGGGGATGCGATAAGCACCGTTTAACGCGTTTTGCAAAGTCACTGTTTGATATGTTGTCGAAAGTCTTAGCGGGAGTTTTCTCCTCTTCACGATTTTTACTTTGAAGCTTGTTTTTCTACGTGCTGGCCTTTGCGTAACTTGTTTGGTGATGCACTGTTCATGGGTTAGGTTTTTTTCTACACCATTTTGGTTTTAAAAAGGTTCTTGTGCTAGAAAAACCTGTTTAGTTATACATTTTAAAGGAATGCCAGTCATTTGTAGTTTTCCTCAGGTAATTCTCAGTTACGGGTTTTCGTTTTAAAAAGTTTTTTGCTGCTCAGACTGTTGTACGATGCACTTCATTTTTTCCAGTAGCTATTGCCCTCATGTGTTCACCAAACTGTACACCAGCAAATTAGTGAACACTCATCCTCAACTGGTATTATTAGCTACGCCAAGCACTTATTTTGTGCTATAACATACTCCCAGTGTACTTTGTCAATACATACCGGAATATTGTCATTGAAGTCGAGCGCAGCCCCACAAATTTCAACCCAGAGACCCTAAAGTGCTTTGGTCTGGTATCTCACTCTCACCATGACTAACAAGGCCAGGTCGGCCAGGTCTGCCAGGTCTCTCCCAACCGGCGCCCGGGAGCCTGAGGGTGGCTTAGGCTCAGGGGCGGGCTGGGCTGGGGCGACATGGTCGGCGCGCTTGGAAACAAAAGTACCCCTTTTCACCCGAGTGCTCCTGAAAGGGAAGGGCGAGTTACAAACCACCCCCTGAGGACTATAATGTCTATGAAAATTATATGACTGTGGCTCGCGGCGCGCGCTGCGCTGTGCTGTGCTCGGGGCGGAGGGGCGTGGCGTGGCGCGGCGGGGCCGGCACGCTATGGTATTGACTGACCCCTCCCCCAGCGGCTATAGTGACTCTACTGTCCCGTCGGCTCGGCTCATGTCTCTTTGCCTCTACACTATCCTGCCTCGCGCCTTAGTTTGAGTATTATCACCACGTTTTGGGGCGAAAATGCAATATATACGTAGATTTACGTTAAAAATTTTACAAAATACCGAAAATGGCTGTGCATTGGGGAAAAAAGGTAGGGATAAACGCTTTTTAAAGGGTGCTCAATTTGATTGCCTTTTGGAAAGGCACGAAAATGTTCCAAGGCATTAAAATTCAGCACCTTTCGGTAGTTTTCGTGTCCCTTTTTGGGGTGCAACTTTTAATGTCTTTTCAAAGGCATTAAAATCGTTTTGAGTACTACCTTTGTTTCACCGGTTTGGCTTGGTGTAACCCAGCCTGCTGCCGTTGTAATTTTTTTTTTTTTAATACTTCAGGCCATCTTGCCTTTTTATTGTCAATAATTTTCTTGGCCGTCTTTTGGAAACATGTACAGTTTTCTGCGTCTAGAAGGCAACACTTGCCCGCGAAGTTGTGGCTGCTCACCGTGGAACTTCCCCTGGCGCTGCACAGGGTTGAGCTGAGACAATGTCTAATTTTTTGAGGGAAAAGGGAAAACTTTGAAAATCTTCCACAATTTGAGGAAAACTTCTTGGATTTTGAGGAAGATTTCTTTAATAAAATGTGGCTATTTCCCTCATCTTTTGGGGAAATGTCCTCAAAATCTGAGTTTTGTTTAAAGTAAGTTCTCGAAAGATTCCCTTTTTCCTGTTTTTACCGTGTATGTAGGCCGGGGTGGGGTATCTTCCGGGGGACAGCACTGGACAGTGGTGTGCGGGGCAGGGTGTCTTCCGGGGGACAGCACTGGACAGCGGTCTGCCGGTCGGTTCGGATCGATGGACCGTCTGCTTAATTAATACTTTGCCTTGCGGCACGCACGGAACAGTGACGGGCCGGGCCCACGGGCTCGCTGCGAGAACACGACTTCTTTTTTTTCCCCCGTTTTCTGTTTTCGGATCGCTTGCAGGCTGCTAAAGTGACTTTTAGTGTAAAAGGAAATGGGGGCGCTGCCCACGAAAGACGTTTTATGTCGGCATCGCCCACGTGGTAGTATAGGGCACGCTCAACCCTTTGCATTGAGAAAGTGGCCATAAGCGGCCCTTCGTATTTTTCGTTGCAAGGTTCGGGTCAAGTGATCGGTACGTACCACACGTGTGGCCTTGGGATTTACACCTTTAAAATGTTGTTGATTGTTTACACCACGTAGTGCAGGGTTTTTGTTTTTTGTTTTAAGGAAATCATAAATTTGGAAAAATTTCAACATTTACACCCTAACTGTATTTTTATTATGTTTTTGTGCGAACGTTCGTGCAAAGTTAAACCTACATATCGTTTCACACAAATTTATGAGAAAAACTGCATGACTTTGTATGTACAAATGTATGCACAGAATCGTGTAAAAAATTTGATTGTTTAACTTTGTACAATAAAAGATACAAATCCAGTTAGTGTGTAGGAAAATTTAAGAAAATTTCGTACTCCTCGTGTGTCGTGAAGCCGTTGCTGCCCGCGCGCCCGCGGCCACGCCCCCTGGTGCGAGCGAGTCCCCCACAACTCCCCGGTATGCCGTGCAATAACGCCTTGACGACTTTAGCGACCCCGAGAAGTGTGAGTCGCAGCCGCGCCGGCCTCCAAACCGCCTAACGCCGTCCTAAAAGTGGACGGAACGCTCCTCCCTCCCGCCACTCCTCCGCGCCGCCCCGTACGGTGGTACGTTACTTCAAAGTGGGCGAGAAAAAATAAAACCGAGGGGGGGAGGGGGGGGCATTGTGTGACGCGCACGTCCGTCCCCGTCCGTCAACGTCTCGGCCGGGCCGGGCCGCGCGCTCACGCGTATTGAGGCCAAGCGACGACCAGTGTTGCCAGAAAAGTAGGCAAAAAGTACTCCCCAAGAGTAAAGCTGGCTGCTGTGTCTGTGCGCCTGCCTGTTAGGCAACACCTGAGTCTAGGTACGTGCATGTTGCCTAGTATGTAGGGGCAGATGCGGCCCGCATTACTGCTACTGTGTTTGGGCTACGTATTGCCTGCTTTCCCCAGGAAAAACTGGCGCTTCCGTTAAAATAGCGAGCTCTGTTCACGGTGAAACCAAGCCCAGGGACTCTCAGGGGAGATGGAACCCAGGAGATGCACTGGAAGTGTTTCCCAGGATATTCCCGGGGCCGGGGTTATTCAGGATATACCCAGGGAAACCCAGGCCCACGGTAGGCCCTGGGTAATGCAGCAGAATATTCCTAGGAAGAAACTTCCAGGTTATCTCCTGGGTTTCAAATCTTCTGGGAATCCCAGGGGTTGGGTTTTATCGTGTTCCTGGCGGCGAAAAGTGGACCACCGTCGGTAAGAGTACGGCCTGTCACCGTGTGACTTTTCTCAGTTATGTGCTCGTGGGGTGACTCTTGTTGGGGTAGGCCCGGGACGAGCGCGGGGTGATGTTGATGTGTGTGTGGTTGACGCTGCGGGACCGGCTGACAGGTTGACGGTGGCGGTCAGTGTTGCGGGTTGACGCCCAGGTGCGCGCGGGGCGTGGCGGGGCGGGGCGGGGTGCTGCTCGACCGCGTGTACCGCGTGCGGTGCGGGGGAGGGGGCGGGGCGGGTAGGCGGGGTAGGCGAGGCGGCTCGTGTTTGGCCAGGCGTTGCCGCGGAAACAGACCAAATAACTCGCTGGCCGCCGCGCTCTCACCCCCGCCCCCACCCCCGCGTCCTGCCCC
Organism: Frankliniella intonsa; assembly: GCA_033675135.1. NCBI lineage: Eukaryota > Metazoa > Arthropoda > Insecta > Thysanoptera > Thripidae > Frankliniella > Frankliniella intonsa. The sequence continues at coordinate 12,577,184 of CM066248.1, read as the reverse complement.
ACCCCCCGCCCCCGCCCGGCACGCAAACGGGACATCAGGGGGCGGGTCCAGTGAGGGGCGAGGAGAGGCAGAGCAGGACAGCCAGGTGCCATACGGAGCGCCTGCAGCGCTCCTGCAGCCGTCCTGCAAGCGAGCCGAGCTGTCCGCTCATTGTGCAGGGCTGCAGGCCTGCGTGCGCGCCCCGGGCTGCTGCCCGGCGCCCCGGGGTCGTGGCAGGGAGGGAGGGAGTCCTTGCGGTTTTATTTGAGCGTTCCATATCGGGTATATGCGCACATTGGACCCTCGCCCCTGGCCTGGCCTGCCACGCTGCTGCTGGGCCTCTTCTCTTTTAAATCTCCCGCCTAAAGTTCCCGTTGAGAAAGCGCCGCCCCCGACACATCGCGCACACTGTATGGCCGTCTCGTTCCACCCTGCGCCCCGCCCCGCCCCGCCCCGCCGCCCCCCGCCCCGCGCCGCCCCGCGCACGCCTCCTTGTGTTGGACTTGTCCAGTTCACCCCCCGTCTCTCCCGACCGTGAATGTCGCGCACTTGTAGATGTGTGGATGTCGCACACTTGTACAAATTGTGAATTTTTCCAGGAAATCGCACACGTGGTGGGGGGACAAGTGCATGAATGGCCGGCGGATGGGAGTTCCGCACAAGTGCGCGACAATAACTTCACACACACTGTAAGAAATGAGAGACCAATACGGTGCCAGGTACGGTGCACCGTACCTGGGAAATTGAAATATGATACGGTGCACAGAGGACGGAGAGACCGGACCCACTGATTTTACACCACGGAGCAGTGAAACGAGATTTTTCACCGTTGCCCACTAAAAGCGGTACGGACTTTAGAACCGTCTTATTGAGAAAGAATCCGTAGCACTAAAACCGAGGTACGGTTAACCGTACTTAACACCGTATCAAGTACGGTAACCAGCGGAAATTAATTAGCGGTTGCTAACCGTCATCTCGCCGTTATTATTTTTTACAGTGCACATGAGTTAGGATGCAGACTTGGATCGCTTTGTTTCTACCGGTTTCTACTCATTTTGACAATTATTTCACTCCTTCTCTCCGCGGTTAAGTTTGTGAGGTGTCCGCTGCATCAATGATAAGGCGAGGAGGCGAGACCGGAGTTGAGGCTCGGCCCTGTTTTATGCATCGCTGTCTTACGCCCCTGCGCTTGTGTGCCCCTGTAGTGCTGTGCTCGAGCCGAGCAGTGGCGCGGGGCGGGCCGGGGGAGAGTGGTTTGAAAAGCATTTCGTGTTATTGATTGCGTAATCGAATTTGCTGATTGGGCGATTAGTTTCCGTTATTCGTAAAAGCCTGCGCGTTGTTATCGAGACGCACGAGGCACGCGCACGCCTCCCCCCCCCCCCCCCCCGCCCCCCTGTAAAGAGGGGCGGGGGCGGGCTGCTAGCTTGCTATGTTTCTTTCTGTTCCTTTTTTTTTCGGAATCGATGATTCCGCCATCGCGCTCTACAATTTTTATTATGTATCTTTCTCGGTCTCGGTGCGTAATTGTCATAATAATGTGTCACTCAAACTCTGCCGAAGATGACGTTGAACATTTTTATTACTGTTTCACATTTGCGTGTGAACTTTACTGTGGTGCGGTATATAGTGTTTAATCGACCGCGGCTTTTTTTTCCCTCCTGAAAAATAATAATGAAAAATGGTTTCGGGACGCGCGCGGGGGAGTGTCAGCACCACTGTGTGTAAGTGTGTGTGTGTGTGTGTGTGTGTGTGTGTGTGTGTGTGTGTGTGTGTGTGTGTGTGTGTGTGTGTGTGTGTGTGTGTGTGTGTGTGTGTGTCGCGTGCAGGACGTCCATGTCTGCTCGACGTCGGACCTCCTGCACCGTTATGACATAGGGCTCGTCCTGTTTGGCAGGCGGAAGGTAGTATAGCGAGTGCAGCCCCCGCCACGCCCCGATGTTTGAGGTTGTGCTACTCCGCCCCACCCCACCCCACCCCGCCCCGCCTTGCCCCGCCCCGCCCCGCCCCGCTGCTATCAGGTGTCTGTCACCCCGGTAGCGCGCATAACGCACATAGCGCGGCCGACCTAGAGTCGCCAGGGAGGCGGCGGCGGCAGGGCGACAGCGACGCGTCGGCCGTTGGAGAGTCAAGGACGTTTTGATAATCGCCCCTCCCTCCCTCCCTCCCTCCCTCCCTCCCTCCCTCCCTCCCTCCCTCCCTGCCTCCCTTCCTCCCTCCCTCCTCCCTCCCTCCCTCCCTCCCTCCCTCCCTCCCTGCCCTCCTCTCTCCTCGCGCCGCACACTCACTTGCAATGAAACGCGCCGACCCACCGCCCCCCGCCCGGCTCTTCTCTGGGACTCGGACTTAGTTTTCACTACCTCTCCAGCCGTGCGCGTATTCGTTTTTGACAGTGTCGCCAGAAAAATACTTGCTAATATAGCGCCTACAACTTACTTTTGCAACATTAGAAAAAAAAAATTCACGGGAAAAACTACGACTAGGTTTCCAAGCAGTTTCGGAAAATCCATGACGTCACAGCATTTCCTTCATAAGAAAATCCTGGCTGCTTGGAAACCTGGACGAAGTATTTACCGTTTAGCTTACAGCAAACTAGATAGCTGGACGTGCAAGCCGCCTCGCAAGGCCTGCAAAGCGATTGCTATGACAGCAATATTTTTGCTGTCCTATAGCAAAGAAAAAAAATTGTAGGCGTTCTCTCCGTGCCGTGCATGCTGCCTAGTAGGAAGTGGTAGCCGTTAGCTCCAGCTTCGCTTGACTCGACTGTGTTGGGGGCTACTCGAGGGGGTATGCACTCGCCCAATAGTCGGGTCACTCTATCCGTCTTAACGGCGAAATAGGAGCGTACACACTAACTGGAGATGTACTTTTTCTCACATGTCAAATGTAACTAGATAAACATGCATATTTATGAAAAAATCGTGCTTTATTATGAATAATATTTTACATAAATTTGCTTATTATTGTACACTTTTTCTCGATGTATGAAATTGTACATATCAATGTGTGATATTTTACATAATTACGCACGATTTTGTTCATAAATATGCATGTTTATCTAGTTACATTTGATATGTACAAAAAAGTAAATTTCCAGTTAGCGTGTAATAGCCAAAATTCTCCCTATTTTAGCTAATTTTGCTTCGTTTTGGGCTGTTTATGCCTGTTTTTGGCTGCGAAATCTGTACAATTTCGGAGCGTAATAGACGTCATAGTCGGGTCACAGATTTTAAGAGTGGATACCCCCTCGGGGCTACTGATTGCCTACTTTTCCGGCAGCAACGTCTGCCGCTGGCGCACAGCAGCGCGGGTAGGGGCTGCCTGCGGTGGCGCCGTGCCGCCCGGCCCGGCCCGCTCCTTGTCTTGAGGGGCGGCTCTGCTCGGGTCGGGTCGGCGCGTCGATGGCCCGATCAATACCTTTGAGTACGGCTGGCAGTCGAGTGGGCAGCCAGCCCAGCCCAGCCCAGCCGGGCTGAGCCAAGCACCCCGTCCTGTGCATATAGAAAGGGCGCCAGCCGTGTGTTGGGGCTGCGCGCCGCCCATTTCGAAATTGGGTCTGAAAAATAAAACGAGGGCGTTGTGAGGCGCCGCCGCCGCCCGTGGCGCGTGACACGTGTGGGGGTGTGACACGTGTGGCGTTTAATTCGCAATCGTTGTGGGAGAAATAGTATGGGCTGGGCTGGTCCGCCTGTTGGCAGGTTTTGGCGGGAATTTTAAAGGTGGTGCGGGAACTTGCAGACACGATGGCGTTTCGGGTCGAGGGGGAATTCACTTCCGTAATACACTGTACACCTGATCCATGTATTAGGCCGTAATTCACGTAATACCGAAAAACACGAGAATGTGCTTTAAAGTGATAAAATCTTGTGTGTAATACAGGTGTAATACAGGTGTAATATACCGTGTAATACCGAGTAGTCGGTACAAGATTTTCCGATGTGAGTTCCCCCTCGTTTCGGGTTTTAACTATTTTGTCGGGTTTGGACAGTTGGGCACTTTGTTGCCTCGTCGGCAACGAATGCTTGGAGTGGTGCCTGGTAGTTATCCCGGCACTTCCGAAATGACAGTTTTCTGCTCCTCCGTGGCGCCGCGCGCCGCCTGACCTGACCCGGGGCGGGGCGGGGCGGGGCGGCCGGCCCGTCTTATAGACTCGTGCATAATTTGTGGTACACAGAAAGGCTGTCGCCATGGCGACGCTAGTGGACAACATCTTGGCTAATGCATGACGAGTGGTGTAATGCCGTCTTCGCTGTCGCCAGGGCGCCCGGCGTCGCGACGCCTACCACGCGACGCGGCCCCGTTTCATTTTTGATCGGGTGCAGCTCCTCGATAAGCGGCGGCTCCGGCCGTTAAATGCTGGCCTTTGCACTCACTGTTAAACCAAGTGTGCAACTGTTCAACACTTGAATGTGTGCAACTTCCCGTCTTACACGTCCAAGTGTACAACTCGGTATTCGTGCAATTCCAAGTGTCAAGCTTGCCAGTTGTACACTGCTAAGTGTTTAACTCGACATTTGTATTCTTGCATGTGTTCAACTTCCCCGTGCAACATTTACCTTGTTGAACACTTGCAAAGTGTACAACTGTCAAGTTAAACACTTACAACTGTACGACTGGCGAGTTTTACACTTCCAATTGCACAAATACCGAGGTGTGCACTTGCACCTGTTATACTGGAAGTTGCACACTTTCAAGTGTTGAACAGTTGAACTCTTGGTTTCACAGTGCTCTGCTAATGCCGATATACATATTGTAATAGCCGGGCCGCTTGTCCAGCTGTATTAGTAATAGCGAAGTAATAGTGGTAGGTCGTACGAGAAGAGTGATATTCTGTATTTTTCGTTCAACACACTAAACCCTTATGCACTTTGTTGTGCAATAAGCCTTGAATGATTTTAAGCAACCATAAATATGCACAATTTTTTTCTCTGCATAACTATGCTTACCTCTGTCCCTTATGCACAAATTTGTGCATAATTATGAACAATGTGTGCATAGTTATGCATAAAACTTTGGGTATAATGTTGTATATAATCGTGCATAACGATGCAAAAATCCATGCATGATGGTGTAGTGTGTGTCGTGTTACAGAAATAATCGGTATTAGTCGCATCACATATTGTGGCGTTCTGGCTGCCCCTCTTGCAGGGTAATGCACTGGGGTGTGTGAATCTCCATCCGTACACTTGTCCCTGAATAGTGCGAAATTTTTTAGGAAATAACACTTTTCTTAGTCAAGCCTACGTCTTTTTTTTTTTTTTTTTTTTTTTTTTTAATTTATACGAGGACATTTTTGCCAGGGCCGACGCTACGGGCCGCGGTGCCTTGGCTGCATGGCGTGACTCGGCCAGGGAATTTGGAATCCCGCGCCGTTGTCCGGGTGTATCGATCCCTCCCGGAAGGAGGTCACCTCCTGCACATTTCGTTTTTGTCTCCTTTTATTTTGCACGCCGCTCTAAACGGAAGCAACGACGTGTTGGGGGTGATGGGGTTGAACACCGTGACGCGGGGGCGGCGATGGCTCCGTCTCGGCGGGCTTGCCGGGGGACGGGGGACACACACTGCCAGAAAAATGTACGGCAAAAAGTACAGGACGTTATGGTCAATCTTTTGCCTAGTCCTTCCCTGTACTTGTTTAGGTACGGTGCTGCGAGTACGGAGTACAGGACTCTTTAACATGGAGTCTTATGGGCAGTACAGTTAACAAGTACGGGCGTCCGTCATGGCCTCATCCTGTAAGGGATCCCGTACTCTTCCTGTACTTTTTGCCTGTACTCGCTTGCCTATTTTTCCCGCTAAGCTAAGTCTTCTGCTGGGACAATCTAGTCGTGGGCGAAGGCCGCCCGGCGGGGTAGGCAGCGCGCCGCACATGTGTGACTCCGCCTGGTCTACCTGCCGGGCGCTGTGGGTCGGGCGTGGCGCCGTAGCGCGCCCCTGGCTGGGTAGGCAGTGCGCCCCACACGCGTGTCCTCGTCTTGCCTACCCGCCAGGCGCTCACTTACATGACTGCGCGCCCGGCTGGGTAGGCAATGCGCCCCACACGCGTGTCCTCGTCTTGCCTACCCACCAGGCGCTTGCTTACGTACACCCGCCCGCCTGGGTAGGCAACGTGCTCCACACGCGTGTCGCCGTCTTGCCTACCCGCCTGGCGTTCTCTGACCTGCGCGCGCGCCCGGCTGGGTAGGCAACGTGCTCCACACGCGTGGCGCCGTCTTGCCTACCCGCTAGGCGCGCGCTGCACCTGGGCTTGAGCTTTCTATCTGTCTATCTCGTGTCGCGTTATGACGGCCGCCGTGTATCGACTGCGTGTTAACGAGGCCCCCTGCGCGGCGCGGGGCGCGTGTGCCCCGCTGCTGTTGCCGCGCATACTGAGCGTCGGTCGTCAAGGCCCTCATAGCCCTTTCCGACTTGAAAATAAAAACAGAAATACGCATTTTCTTCGTCCTTTTCCCACATTGTCCAAACAAAAGTGAAAATTGTCGCCTTTTGCGCCCGCTCCCACTATCGTGTGGCTCCCTCCCTCCCGGCCTGCGCCCCCAGGAGAGGCTGGCCCCTAATTACCCGATAAGGGCCTAATGCAAATGGATCGATGGGGCATCCGGATACCTGTCCGGGGGTTGTCAGTCGCCCGGAAGGCGGGGGTGGCGAGAGGGTCGGGAGGGAGGGAGAGAGGGCGCCAGCGAAACTGCCCCTTGTCACCATTTCCTTCTCGTTCTTCCGCGTTTTTATTAATATTTTCGTTTTTAGGCTGTCCGGTCAATTTCCCCAAATGATCGCGTTGTCGAGTCGGCAATTTTCCCGCGCCGCTGCTCGTAAAATATTGAGACGTTTTTTTGTCGTTAACCATCGTGGGACGGTGGCGCTGCATGTCGAGCGCTATCGCCACGCCCTGTAGGAATGCTGCATTCTTTATGCCGCAAGTTGGAGAGCTGGTCGTAATGATAGGGGTTGCTGGTGAGCCGGCGTGGCGTGGCGCGCGCTGCACGGAAGCGGGAATTATTGAACGGCGGGCCGCGCCGGGCCGGGCCGGGCCGGGCCTCGGGGCGCACGGCGCACCGCTCGTCCCGACCGCATGACAGGTACGGCCACCAACTGTCCCTTGCTCTCGCTTTCTTTCTCTCTCTCACACGCTGTCTTCCTCTGTCTCTCTCTATCTCTCTCGCTCTCTTCCTCACTCGCTCTCTCTTCCTCTCTCGCTTTCTCTCTCTCGCTCTCTTCCTCACTCGCTCTCTCTTCCTCTCTCGCTTTCTCTCTCTCTCTCTCTCTCTCTCTCGCTTTCTTTCTCTCGCTCTCTTCCTCTCTCGCTCTCTTCCTCTCTCGCTCTCTTCCTCTCTCGCTGTCTTTCTCGCTTTCTTTCTCTCTCCCTTTCTTTCTCTCGCTCGCTCTCGCTCGCTCTCTTGTTCTCTTTCTCTCTCTTGTTCTCTTCCTCTCTCTCTCTCTCTCTCTCGCCCTCTCGCCCTCTTTCTGTCTCCCTCTCGCCCTCTTTCTGTCTCTCTCTCGCCCTCTTTCTGTCTCTCTCACGCCCTCTTTCTGTCTCTCTCTCGCCCTCTTTCTGTCTCTCTCTCGCCCTCTTTCTGTCTCTCTCACGCCCTCTTTCTGTCTCTCTCTCGCCCTCTTTCTGTCTCTCGCTCTCTCTCCCTCTCCCTCTCTCTCCCTCTCCCTCTCCCTCCCGCTTCATTCCTCCCTTCCTCTGTCTCTCTCGCACTTTCTCCCTCGCGCTCGGCAAGTAAGTGGACATTGTCCTGCAGGGGAGGGGGTTGTTCGACACTGGGTCGGTCGGTGCGGGGAGGCCGCGGCCTGCCAGCGGACGATTTGTTTGTGTGCGTGTGGCCATGGCAACGAGATGCCTGGCGGTGTGTCTGGGCCCCGTGCATGGGGAGAGGAACATTGACGTGTGATTGGCCGACGGTATGGTCGCGGCCGGCCAATCGGGTAGCGTGGCCGCGGGTCGGGTGCCGTCCTGTCCTCGTGGCTCCGGGGGCGGGGGGCGGCGCGGGGGGCGGTCGCCGCGGCTTGACTTGAGCGCGCCGGCCGCCGCCGAGGTCAGTCGCAGCGTCCGGCCCGTCTAGCGCGGAAGTGGCAAGGTGCAAGTGCAGCGTCAGGCACGGGGAGTAACCCTGCCCGGCCCGGCCCCGGCCCCGACCCCGCCGCACCCCGACCCTGGGAGCAGGCTGCAGCTGAGCGCGCACAGCCGGTAAGTCCCGAGGGGGCCACAACTCCTGCAATCATGTGTTCACGCCGTGCCGCAATCCCTACGAAATCTCCCGCAATCCCTTCAAAATCTCCTGCAATTCCCCCCGAAATCTCCCGCAATCCTGCTTTCTTTGCAATCACGTGTTCACCGAAATGTATCGTTGTGAGCCCCTCAGTAAGTCCTGCGAGCGTTCTCCGGGTAAAATTTGACTGTACTCCGGTTGTTTCCGACGTACTCCGATGAACTCCGGTTGTTCTCCGATGTACTCCAGCCAGCTGTTGTCCGATGCACTCCAGCTGTACTCCGCATACACGTACTCAAGCTGTGCTCCGTGTAGTCCGAGGGGGTGGCACTCGGTTTCTTCGTGTACACGGTATTGCGCCCTAACGTGGTATTACGCACCGTGATTAACGGTGTTCCGTGGTATTGCACTGTATTACGCGGTGTTACAGTGGTATTGCGGTGATGTTTCGGTGGTATTACGCCGGTATTACGCGACACCGCGTTCATGGTATTACGCGAGTGAAAACCCACTCGCTGTACTCCCAGTGTACTCCTGCGTACACTAAAAAGCCGAGTTGTCGACTCCTCGGTCGGCTGACCGACGGACGTCCAAGGGGACGTCGCCCTCCTCTTATGACACGAGAGGTCATGAGGGAGGAGGATATTCGCGCTGATTCGTTCGTCACTTGTGATGTGACGAATTTGGTATGGGGTGACAGGGGCACGGGCACGGGGTGAAGTCCATCGGCGTGGTATTAAAGGGGATGTCTTATTTGCGCGGTGCAACAGCTACAGGAGACTACGGGTGGAAGGGGAGGGGGTTCCCGTCACTGCCTGTCACACTGGTCTGGTGTCGTCCCAGTGATACCGGTGCGGCCGTCACGTTTTTGTGCATTTTTAGCAATTTTTTTTTTGTCGTGACGGCGGGTGACGGGGCGGCTCGCGTGTGATGGGCCACCGTGCGTGTCCCCGTGAGTGATATGGAAGTGGGCCGCCCCGGGCCGCGGCGCGGCGCCACGCGAACAGGGGAGGGGGCGGGCGGGGGGAGGAACCCTTTGGGGTAATTGTCAGTCCACTCCCTGGGAGCGGCCCTGGGAGAGCGAAAGGGGTAGAGAAAGGAGAGGGAGGCGCTCGCTCCCCGAGCGGTCGGTAAAGCCCTCTCCAAGGACGAGCTCGGACCGGGCCGGGCCGGGCAGGGCATCCCAACCCCTTGGCAGCACGGCAGTACGCGAATCGCACGGGTCTCAAGTCCCTCTTCCTCCCTTTCCTCTTGTCCTCCTACACCCTTTCTCCCCCTCCTCCTCCTCCTCCTCCTCCTCCTCTCCTCCTCCTCCTCCTCCTCCTCCTCCTCCTCCTCCTCCTCCTCCTCCTCAATCTCCTCAACCTCCTCAACCTCCTCAACCTCCTCGTCTTCTTCCTCTTCCTCCTCTTCCTCCTCTTCCTCCTCTTCCTCTTCCTCCTCTTCCTCCTCTTCTTCTTCCTCCTCTTCCTCTTCCTCTTCCTCCTCCCCCCAAACCTCTTCCTCAACCTCCTCTTCCGCCTCCACCTCCTGCCCCTGACCCTCCTCCCACTCCTCCACCTCCTACGCCTCCACCAGCCTTTCTCTTTCCCTCCCCGTCTCCGCCATCCACCCCACATCCCTCCCACTTCCTCCTGAGGGCGGGCTTGCCTCTATTCCTGGAACTCTGCCTGCCGGCCGGCCGGCCGGGCTGGTGGACTTGGGCCTCGCAGCTCCTGCAGGGTGATTCCGAATAGCGTTTCGTAGTGCTCTCTCTCTCTCTCTCGCTCCTTATGGCCGTGCTTCATGAGTGCGACAAGGACAGAGAGACACGAAACCACTGTGCGGAATCACCCTCCTGGCGCAGGGCCGCTGCCCCGTTGGGCCGGGCCGGGGTGCGCGCGGGGAAGCGCCCTCCTAATTTGTGTAATGCACGCGGCCACCGCGCCGCACCGCGCCTGCACGGGTGCCGTAGCAGGTAATTACCCGCGCGGCGTGCGCGTGAGGGCCTCACGGTCATTTTTCATGCAGGGTTAGTGCGTACAAGGTGTGTGGGGTGGTGGGTGCCTACTGTACCGAGCGGGGCGGGGCGGGGCGGGGCGGGGCGGGGCGGGGCGGGGCGCTCTCAAGGGGGGAGCGGAGGGGCGGCGGCGTCGAGTGCGATACTACTACGCCTCGCATCTTGTCATGCCCCCTCGAACTCGTGAAACGCGGCGTGCTGTGCTTGTAAGTCTCCCTCGTTCACGGTCCCCCTCCCTCCCTCGATCGCTGGCTATCCTCTACTCGCTTGCTCTCCTTCGCTCGCGCTCCCCCCCCCCCTCCCCCCCTCCCCCCTCTCTCTCGCTCTCTCTCGCTCTCTCTCTCTCTCTCACTCTCTCTCACTCTCTCGCTCTCTCTCACTCTCTCGCTCTCTCGCTCTCTCGCTCTCTCTCTCTCTCTCGCTCGCCCTCTCTCGCTCCTCCTCGCTCGCCCTCTCTCGCTCGCCCTCTCTCGCTCGCCCTCTCTCGCTCGCCCTCTCTCGCTCGCCCTCTCTCGCTCGCCCTCTCTCGCTCGCCCTCTCTCGCTCGCCCTCTCTCGCTCTTACTCGCTCGCCCTCTCTCGCTCTTACTCGCTCGCCCTCTCTCGCTCTCTCTTGCTCTCTCTCCCTTTCCCCTCCTCTCCCCCTCTCTCCCTCTCCCCCTCTCTCTCCCTCCTGCTCTGGAGCGGGTGGGTCTGGCTGCGGTCCACGTGACTGAGCCCGGCAGACACGTGCCGGCCCGAGGTGTAAACAGAGGGGAGCGCGCTGTGTGCGGTGTTGCCTACCCTGCGCCGCGCCGCCGGAAGAGAGGAAAGGAAGGAAGGGTGAGGAGAGTAGGCGTGCCCTAATGGGCTTTTAATCCTCCCCCCCCCCCCCCCCCCCCCCCCACAACTTGCCGCACGATTTACGTGATTGCTTTTTTGCGCCGCGCTCAATGGCAGTGTCTTGTGCGACGCGTCGTGCGCACCCAACACGTGTGCCAATTTTATTTATAAGGTGTGAATATCCGGCCGTGCACTTGTCACTTCAAGTGTGTGAAATTACCAGGCAAATTCACTTGTGTATGGGCGTTTGCACACCTACACGAGTGCGCGGCATTCGCGCCCTTGGGTTCCCGGCAGTGTTGCCTGATAAGTAGGCAAAACTTCCCGCACGAACACGCCTGTGTGAGGCAGACGGGTATCTCCGCCTGCGTACAGTACTAGGCACTCTCCACACATGAGACAGCGTTTTGCCTAGTAGGCAGGCGGAGATGCCCGTCACACAGGTGTATTCGTGGGACATTTTGCCTACTTAACAGGCAACACTGGTTTCCGGTGCGGGGGGCAGCAGGTGGCGCTGTGAGGGTGCGGGTGGATGGGGCGCACTATTGGCCGCGCCTCGGACGCCTACCTGTCCTGCGCGCCTACGCCCCTGGGTGGCATCGAGCGCCTCGGTCGATAGGCGGCGGCGTGGCGTAGCAGTGCGTGGCCGAGCCGACAAAGCCTGTGAGCTGGGCTCTGCCCCCGGCCGGGGCCCTAGGGCTCCGTGCTCGCAGCAGGGCGGGGCACCCTGGCCCAAAGTAGGCAATAAGTAGCCGAAACACAGTTCAGGAGAGCGGGCTGCATCTCCGCGCCTGCCTACCGGGCAACACCCCGGCACAGGTGCGTGCATGTTGCCTAGTAGGCGGGCGCAGGTGGTGCCTCGCTGTGCTTTTGGCTACTTATTGCCTACTTGTCTGGCCACACTGCCTGGCACCCTCCCCTGCTGCCCCGGCGCCCACGGGCGGGCCCCGGGCGCGCGCGCGCCGTGACCCGGTGACCAGATCAACTGGTGGCCCAAAGCGGTAGGCGGAGGAGGTGGGAGGGAGGGTACGTTCGTCTCGCTCGCACGTCAGGGTGGTCCCGTGGTCCGCCCCGCCCCGCACACCGCCCCACCCCACCCTGCCCCTCACCCCGCCCCACCCCGCCCCGCCCCGCCCTGCACACCGACGATAACGCGGCGTATATTGTCACACTACTCGCTAGAGTATGGCTTGCAGTGTCAGCGGTTTAAAAATGAAATTTTATGGTAGAAACCCCAAAGTGTCCAGATGTTGCCGCACCCGGTGTTTCTTTGAATGCGTAACAGTGTTGCGGGTTTGCCTACCCCATTCGCCCGTAAGGCGCCATGGCCCCTGCAGCGCTGGAGAGTATGCAATCCCGCAACACTGTTACGCATTCAAAGAAACACCCGGTACGTGTTTGAATTTCCATTCGCGGAACATTTCCACACTCTGGTGTCCGGTGTTGGTGCGCGGCGGCGTTTAGTTGGACGTTGGCGTGCTTTCCGGCGCTCTAGCCATACGTGTGACTGCACCTCACGGAAAAAAACAATTTCGTCCTGGTTTTGAGGCAGCCCCGGAAACCCCGTTTATTTTCTCCATAAGAGCTGCTTGGGTTTTCCAAAACTGCTTGGAAACCAAGACGTCGTTTTCCCCGTGCTTGTCGGTACTACTGTCAATGTTGTTCAATTCTTTTTTCTCCCCCGCCGTTTCAATTTACAAAATGATGGCGTTATCGCCGGTCTCGCTCTCCGCATTCTGGCAGTGTAGGGCCCGGCCGGCGTTATGGCGCTGTGAATGTAAACCGCGAGGCGGGAACGGGCCGGCCGGGCGGGGCGGGGCGGGGCGGGTCGGGCTGCGGCCGGCACTGTTTTAGCCTTGCTGGGGTTCGTCCGTACTCGGGGCGGGGCGGGGCGGGGCGGGGGGCGGCTGGGTGGGTATCGAACAGGCTGTGGCGCGGCGGTGCGGCTGCCGGCTCGGGCGGCGGCGGCGCGCCGGCCCGGCGCACGGGGGAGCGCAGGACGGGGAAGGGGTAGGTGTGGTGGTGGTGGCGGGCGGAGGGGAGAGAGAGGGAGTGGGGTAGGGAGTGGACGCGGGGTGGGTAAGGCGGCGCGGGGTGGCGGGGCGAGGGGTTGGCGACCGGGGTGGTAGGGGAGGCTCGGGCGGTGGAGGGGCGAGGGCGGCGGGCCGGGCCGGGCCGGGCGGGGTGGCGTCGCCGGCGGTGCGTCCTGGGCGGGGTGCAGTGCGCGCCGAGCCGTCCCCCGGAGAGCCCAGCCCAGCCCAGCAGGCCCCGGGCGTCCCTGCCGCTCCCGCCCGCCCTCGCGCCCTCCCCGCCCAGCCCTGCCCTGCCCTGCCCTGCTCTCTGCCGCTCACCCTGACGTTACGTTCACCCCGGACTTGTTCAGCGTCTTCACCCGCGGCTCCGCTCGGCTCTCAGGCTGCCGCACTCCCCGCGGCGCTGTGGTGCTAGGCGGGTCGTCCACAATCTGGAGGTACTTGTCGTCCGCCGCCGCGCCGAGCCGAGCCACGCGCCCGGCCCGCCGCCAGCCTGGCCAGGCCGGGCAAGCCCTGGCGTTCGTTATCGATTTGTGTGTTACGCGGCGCCCGCTCTGCTACGCTCCGCTCGGGCTCTCTCTTGCTCTTTCTCTCTCTTGCTCTTTCTCTCTCTCTTGCTCTTTCTCTCTCTCTTGCTCTTTCTCTCTCTCTTTCTCTCTCTCTTGCTCTTTCTCTCTCTCTTGCTCTTTCTCTCTCTCTTGCTCTTTCTCTCTCTCTTGCTCTTTCTCTCTCTCTTGCTCTTTCTCTCTCTCTTGCTCTTTCTCTCTCTCTCTCTCTTGCTCTCTCTCTCTCTAGCTCTCTCTCTCTCTCTCTCTCTCTCTCTCTGTCGCTCTCTCTCTCTCTCTCTCTCTTGCTCTCTCTCTCTCTCTCTCTCTCTCTCTCTCTCTCTCTCTCTCTCTCTCTCTCTCTCTCTTGCTCTCTCTCTCTCTCTCGCTCTCTCTCTCTTTCTCTTGCTCTCTCTCTTTCTCTTTCTCTTGCTCTCTATCTCCTTCCCTCTTTCTCTTTCCCTCCCCCTTTCTCTTCGCACCAGAACTCGCTGCTGACGGATGGCGTTTTTTTCTGTTTTCTGCCTCAGGTATGAAGCGAGAAGGAGACCACGCAGACATGGGCTCTCCCCTGAAGCGCTCTCGCAGCGCGGACGATGTGGAGGCACGCTTCCTGATCCCCAGCAAGGTAAGGCTTCCGCCCCCGGCCCGCCCCCTGGCCTGGCGCTAAGCGGGGTGCGGCCCGGCCTGGCCCTTCCTGGCCTACACCCTACCGTGAATTTTGCTTTAATCCTTTTTTTCCCCTGTATTTTACGATTTTTTTTCAAACTCACAGATTGCTGGTTCGATCATTGGCCGGAGCGGAAACAATATTACCAAGCTGAGGTCTGAGGTGAGTGTCGGTGCGAACGCGCCCTGTGCATCTTGCACTTTTTTTTTTCTAACTTCCCTTTACTATCTATTCATGGAAGCATCTAATTATTGTAATGGGTGCGGGTTTGCGGACGTTCACTAATTCTACTATATATATTTATATATATATTTTTTTTTTCCCGCCTCGACACGGCATTCACTTGTTGGACATTTGAAATATTGCTTTATGCGCACCGTTACTATTATATTGAGCAGTCACACCACGCATTGAAAAAGCTCTGTAATATTTGGAAAATGCTAGTAAATCGGGCGTGGCTCGCTGCCCCGCGCTCCCGCGCTGTTCTGCCCGGGCCCGGCTTCTGTTCCTTGTGAAGCACGGTGCCTTCTAACTTTTTCGAGGGTGTTTTTCCCCCCATTACCCGCATTCCCCATCTCAAATTTATTCCTGTACCTTTACCTGTGATGCTTCCTTATTGAGATTTAACTGTAATTTAGTGCTTTTCAAAATGTCCCTGTTAGATATTAGTATCTTAGTTTACTAATTCTGATCATTCAGACACCATTCAAGGCGTGTTTTTATATAAACTTCCTAAGTTTACTTCCATTAGATGAACAATAATTCCATTAGATAGATCAAATTAATTAATTTAATTAATTTGTCATTCTTCAGTGCAGACAATTTTGAATATCCCACTGAGCTGTGTGTCTGTGAAACCAGCCATTTGGCTCTTTCAAAACTTTTACATTTTCATACATTTCCTTACTGTGTTATCTCTAGTCCCAGATTAACATTTCTCTTGATAATGCCGTGTGTGATATAAATAATGTTCTTGCCACCCCGTCTTCCCTGTCTTGTTGCCCGCCAATAGTTCTCTGCCCTGTGATCAGAATTGAATGTCTAGTTCTCTCCAGAACTGCACCTGCACATTTCTCTGGAGTTGTTCCTCCGTAGAGCCCTGGACTTAAGACCTGCAGTGCCCGCCATGGTCAGTCGGCAGCTCTGTGGGGATGTAGACGCCGAATCCAGACTTCACACCAACCTTGTGCTGAAATGCTGGATTGGAGTCTCTGTCCCCGGCGTGCTGCTGCTCTCTCCCATGCCCGGCCCTGCGACGTTTGCTCTTAAGGCCCTGGCGAGGCGCAGCCCCAGGCAGTGTAGAGTCTGGAGAGCAGTGTTGTTGTTGTCGCCACCGAGGCTGTTTTGTTAACATGTTTTTGCCCCATATTTGTTACCTTCGTGGCCCCTGATTGGTCCCCGAATTGACCAATGGTATGATGGCCCTGGCCCCGGCCCCGGCCCCGCCCTTCGCCCAACGCCATGCCCACTGCCCGCCATGTCCAACGCTTGCCCAACGCCCGGAACTTATGCCCTTTCGTCGAATGACAGTACAAAGCCACCATCACTGTCCCCGATTGTCCAGGCCCAGAACGGTAAATCTTACACTACTTCTCTCTCTTAAGCGTAGGGTCGGGGGTTAGCCAGGTTTGGGAGCCTCCCTTCGTATTTTTTTTTAAACATGTGAATGCCTCTTTAATACACGAACTCACTCTGTGCTCCAGACAAAATAAATGGCAGGGTGCTTTTTTGAAATTTGTATTAAGGCTCGTTTTCATTGCCTGTTAACAATTGATTAAATTGGGGGTTGAATGATATGGGACCCTAGTGTGTTGTCAATTGCCATGTTTTTGTCTGGAGGCCAGGCCACAAACAGCATGTGTGCATGAAACATGTTTTGGGTTGCACCAGCAACATGATGTGGACACACATAGTACATGTATTTGTAGTGTGGAAATCACATCCCTGTTTCACATTTTTTTAGAGGTGCGCGAATGCATAAGCCATATGAAAGCTGTGAGTTGAAATGATTGTCTTATTCCCTCAATATATTGGCGCACGGATCAGCTCAGCAAATTGCTCATAGTGCCTCTCACAGCTCAATGCCTGTTGATAGCTTTCCTCTAATATTCGCGTGCCTCTATTACTGCATAACAAACACAATGTTTTGTACACTAAAGGTGTTGGACAGTCCCAGTTTGTTTTAATATATCATATATATTTATAAATTAACCACTGAACAGTTCCTTTAAATACAAATTAAAGATTTATCATTTTTTTTTAAATCTAACCAAGAGTAACACTTTTTCAGAAAAAATACTGAGTATAAAGCATTTTTCTTGAATGTAGCAGGATAGTCCTTGTCATTTGTCCTCCTTGCTTTTAAATTTTGTAAAATTTCAATCTACCAAGAATATGAACTTATTAATCATAACCTGAAATCGTTCAAAAGCTACTCTCTCCATTGTGTAGGATGTCCAATGCCCGGTGAGGCTTCCGAAGTGTTTTCTTGTGCTGTAGTTTTGTATTCAGATACCCTTTACATGATAACGAATTTGGAGCTCCCATACCTTTCTGTAGAACCTCCTTCTTGCAGAAATGTTCAAAGCTATGCTTTTTGGTAAGGTTCTGTCATGGAAAGCTTAGTACTTTTACAAATTGCCTTAAAAACAAAAGAAGACACTAATAAACTGTAATTTTTGAATTAAGTTCTAAGCTTTTCTTGACCAATCCCTCTCTGTTGTATTTTATTAAATATTTTTGTACTTGTGTTTTATAGGGTATTTTTGTGTTTCTTTACTGTGGCTTCTTCTTTGCATATTTTACATTTTTGACAGGCTAAGACAAAATTCCCTGGAATGTGACAGACCAATATTTTGTCATACGCTCTAATTTAAAGTGGGATAAATTTTATTTTCCTTTTTTTATTCAGTCATATAATTAACCACAGCCAAGGAATGATGGCTTATCCATTTGAGTTTTTAAATGTTTTATGAGGGTGAATTAGCTTTCTTTCCTCCTGTAAGCTGCTTAGATCGTGGTTATTGCTGTCAGCTACCCTCAAACTTAAAGCTTAATATTTTTACGCATGTCTCTCTTCTGACTGCATGCTAACTGGGGAAAGGCCCAAGGCCAAGTCCCTTTCTTTATTTTTCAATCTGGCAAAGAAGAGAGCGTTTTAGCCTTTCCCATGTAGTTCTGTCCTGTGCCCTTTATATCTATTTTTAAGTGCAACTCTTGTCGGTGCAAGACAATTAACTCCTCATCACTTTACAGGATGTTGACAATATGTGCGGAGCCAGAGACTATTGTCAGTGTCATAAACGATATTATTCCCCACATCGATATGGTACGTACTGCCTCCTTTATTCTCTCTCTCTCTCCTCTCTCCAGAATCACTCCTTTACTAAATGTGGTTTTTTCTCTCTCTCTCTCTCTGCAGGCCTCAAGAAACGAGCGAGGTGTGGGCCAGACCTCGGGCGTACAGCGCGAGGGGGAAGGCACCGACCTCCGCATGCTTGTCCACCAGAGCCAGGCCGGCTGTATCATCGGCAAGGGAGGACTCAAAGTCAAGGAGCTCCGGGATGTGAGTATTATTATTATTATTTTTATTTTTTTGCCCGGTTATGGGTAAGGGGGCGGGGAGAACGGGTGCGAGCCGCAAACCGGCCAGGTTAAAGATGTGGACGCCGGTGTGGCGCCTAACCAACCGCGCTAAGGGCCTAGCGCCGCGGCGCTGCTCGGGCCGGCCGCTGGTGGGCGGGCAGCAGGAAGCCAGCGCGGCCAAGGGGCGGCTCGGCTCGGCTCGGCCCCGGCTCGGCTCGGCCCCGGCTCGGCTCGGCTCGGCTCGGCTCGGCTCGGCCCCTCCTTCCCCGGGAGATCAATACGCGCCCACTCACTCCTACCCCCCACCCCCCCTCTCTCTCTCTCTCTCTATCTATCTATCTATCTTTCTCTCTCTATCGCGCGCGCGCGCCGCGTGAAGGGGTGGAGTGGGGTGGGAGGCATCACAGCAGTCCGTCAGGCAGCGCACAGGGCTTGGGGGAGGGGAGTGGAGGGGGCTGACGCGCGTGTGACGGATAGCAAGGGAAAGGTTTGGAGCGGCGGTAACGCTGCTCTCGATTTCCCCCCCCCCTCCCCCTCTTTTCCCTCCCTCCCTGTCTTCCTCCCTCTCACTCTCCCTCCCTCCTTCCCTCTCACTCTCCTCCTCTCACTCTCTCTCTCTCACTCTCTCTCCCTCTCACTCTCTCTCTCACTCTCTCTCTCCCTCTCCTCTCTCTCCTCTCACTCTCTCTCTCTCACTCTCTCTCTCCTCTCTCTCTCCCTCTCTCTCTCTCCTCTCCTCACTCTCCTCCTCCCTCTCACTCTCTCCAGCTCTCTCTCACTCTCTCCCTCACCCTCCCTCCCTCTTTCTCCTTCCCATCTGCCCCTCTTTCTTTCTCACCCTCTTCCCCTCTCCTTCCCTCCCTCACTCTCTCCTTGTCTCTCCTATTTCTCTTCGTGCTCTGCTCATCGGCTAGGGTAGTGGCGAGGCGTTGCCATGCAGGCCGGGGGAGGGTAAGGGGCGTGTGCGGCTGTTTGGTGTTGTGGGTAGTCAGACTTTCCCCGCGCCCCGCCCCGCCTCACCCCGCCTCACCCCGCCTCACCCCCTCCTGGTAATTGTCAGTCTTCGCTTTTCCGGACCGGTCTGTTTACCCCCTGCCGAGCACTCGCCTGCTGCCCCCACCTCCGACAGCTTCCGCTGCACCATCCCGTTCTAATCTTTCGCGCTTCTTTTCTTTTTTTCCCGACAGAAAACTGGAGCGCGGATCAAGATCTACACCAACTGTTGTCCTCAGAGCACTGACCGCGTCGTGCAGATCTGCGGCCGCAACAACACGTGCGTGGACTGCGTCAGGGAGATCCTGGACCTGCTGCAGACCGTGAGTGTGCCTGCCTGCCAGCCAGCCAGGCCTGCCCTTCTGCCTGACTCCGTCGCTCTGTCCCTCTCCCACCCGTGGAGCGCTCCGTATGGGTGCGAGAGAGACAGAGTGACGAAACCATCCTTCGGAACGAGGGGGAAACAACTCTGAAATTTTTGTACACCTCGTAATTCAGAAAAATTCAAACAATTCAAAAAAAAAAAAAAAAATAATGTAAAATTCAAGCAAAAATTCCAAAAATCCAGGAAAATTCACAAATATTTACGACATTTGTACACTAAAATTCAGAGTTGTTACCCCCTCGTTCGGAATCAGGCGACTGGCGCGAGTGTACCTGGAAATGCCGAGTTGGCGTCACTTGTTCACGTTTCCCCTTTCTCCCTGCAGACCCCCATCAAGGGCCACAACAGCCCCTATGACCCCCACAACTGCGACGAGTACTACGCCGAGGAGTACGGCGGCTTCTCTGACGGCGGGCGCCGCGGCGGCGAGCGCGGCATGGGCCCCGGCGGCCCCCCCGGCGGGCCCGGCATGATGCCTCCGGGCGGCGGCGGCTTCAGGGGCGGCCCGCGCGACGGGCCCCCGCGTGACCGGGAGATGGGCCGCGGCCCCGGCGGCATGGGGTAAGTCGAGTGCACTGTGCAGTGTGTGTGTGCACTGGAAATGCAAGTGTACGAATGTCGCTCACTTGTAGGTGAGCAAATAAATTCACTCACTTGTGGGTGAGAGAACAACTATTCACTCACTTGTAGGTGAGCGAATAACTATTCACTTACCTGTTGGTGAGCGAACAACCACTCACTCACTTGTAGGTGAGCGAACAACCATTTATTCACTCGTAGGTGAGCAAATAACTATTCAGTGACTTATAGGTACAAGTGAATGGTTATTCGCTCACCTACAATCTACAAGTGAGTGAATTTATTTGCTCACCTACAATTGAGTGAATTTTATTTGCTTACCTACAAGTGAGTGACATTCGTACACTTGGATTTCCAGTGTGCGTTACCCCGGGAGGGGGAGGGGGTGAAAATTTCATGGGTCCTTTTTGGGTTCACGACCACCATCGGAGCTTAGAGACGAATATAGTATTTGTACCCCTGGTTATAAGTATTGTGCGCTCTCGGCGAGCTCCGACTGTCGTCCTGAATTTTGTGAGGGGCCATGATAATTTTACCCCTGCCCACCCCCCGGACTCGTGGTTTATGAACAACCCTTAAGGCGGGGGTGGGGTCTTGCCAGCCTGGGAGTGTGCTCACTCACATTTGTGTTGCAGAGGTCCACCATCCAGAGGTGGCTACGGAGGTGGCGGCTCTGGCGGCTACGGAGCGGGCGGCGGCGGCTACGGCGCCGGAGGTAAATAGCGGACCAGAGGAGAAAGACGGGTGGGAGGGGGGAAGTGGCGAGAGAGAGGGAGAGAGAGAGAGTGGCGGCGGCTGCCGACTGATTCAGTAGATCGCTCTCTTTCCTCTTTCCTTGTCGCACCCATAGCGGTGCCCTATGCTGGGTATGGCAGCGCTACATGAGTGCGACAAGGACGGAGCTACGAGAGCGATCCTCTGAATCAGTCGGCTGCTAGGAACGCGAGGCGCTAATCCAATTGACAGCTCTTTACTGCATTTTGAATGTCTCACATATGCTCGCCTACTGTACTGTCGTTTTGTGTGTGGTTTCTGTAGATTGGCAAATCACTGCAACTTGCTGCGAAAAGACATGACAATACTAGAATTGCCCTTAAAATATTTTTCAAAGTGTCTTTTTGTGAAGAGGTCTTGGTAAAGCAGAATCTGCAAGCACTAGCAAATTAAATTTTTGCATCCTTTTCTCAATTTACAATCAATTGGCTTGTGAAGTTCACTTCTTTCAAAATTCATAGGCTGAGCTCTCCCTTTGCATGCAATAATCACGGCTTCTAATCCTAATTCCCTGTAAGTCCGTGCAGTAGAGCTTAGGCAAATCATTCTTTTTTGTTTCTGGGCATATGGCATTACCACACAATTGGTCGATGCATTTTTCTGATAATATTTATGGATATCCATTTTACTTTGAAGTGCAGCCTTGCTAATGTTTCAACCTTTATTTTACAAAGTTTAATATAGTGGTAATGAATACAGCTGTTACTGAGAAATTAGCCTGAACTCAATCCTCCCATCCCCCCTGTTACTTCAGGTCCAATTCTTGTTTTAATCTGTGCCTACTTTTATGGACAGATTTTTAACTTTTTCCTTTAATGTAATGCATAGGTGGAGCTGCAAATGGAATGGGGAACCCACCTCCAATGAATATGGGACCCAATATAGGGGGCAACGGAAATGGGTCAGGCCAGCGAAACTCCACCCAAGTCACCATTCCTAAGGATGTGAGTATTTTATCACTATCATATTATACCTCTGTCAGGTCTAACTCTTATGAGTGAAGGGAAATATTTTTAGTTTTTGAAACATGCAGCAAGATACTTTTTCTTCCAATTACCGTTCCGTCATCTTTTCATACAATATTTTTGAAATTTATTTGTCAGCAGTACCAATCACTTTTTTTGCATGCGCATAGTAACATTGTAGTGCATAATTGTACGCTCTACTAGTTTCCACTTTTGTCTTTTATTTTATGTGATGATATCTTCCATTTTTGTCCTTAATAACTTATTTTCCCTTCACTGTTGAAAATATTTAAATTGTAAAATCATTTGACATCAATTAAGACACTACAGTGTACTTGGTGAACAATCATGGTTTCTAATAAACAATTCATTTTTTTCTCTTAGATGGCAGGAGCAATCATCGGCAAGGGAGGCTCTCGCATTCGCAAAATTCGCATGGACTCGGGAGCCAGCATCACGATTGATGAGCCAGCTGAGGGCTCCAATGATCGGGTCATTACCATATGTGGAGCCCCCAACCAAATCCAGATGGCGCAGTATCTCCTTCAGCAAAGGTTGGTTCCTGAATCAACTTTCAGTTGCTCTTCATGAGCGTTGATGTGTTGAATATTTACTTTTGCATCCGGGTGGATCTCTCTGCATTTGTACTCTATATAATCTAATCTTAAGTCAATGTAACTTGAACTTCCTCCCTTCTTCATTTTTGTTTTAGTATGTATTAGAAATTGTTATCTTCTGGGTTAAGTTTTGTGAATTCGACATTCCTCTGTGCATTTCATTAAGTTTAATGAGGTATTATAATTTAAAAACAATCTTATTCTGTGTGAGTTTTGTCTTTTTGCTCTTGGCTTGGAACTTCAAACTCATTTGCCCCTTCATGGAAAGCAGATGCATGAGGGGTCATGGACTCATTGGTTGTGGTATCTTACTCTTTGGTGATGGACTGGCTGGACGGAGTGAAGCTTGAATGCTCTGCTGTGGTGTTGGGGCGGTACCGGCTGGGCTCTGGACTAACCTGCTTTGGCTACAACAGTATGGAAGACTAGTGATTTTGTTGTTCTGTATTTGAGAAACAAGGAATCACTAACTCCCGTACAGTAGTGGCCACTTGCTTCTGCCTGCAATCCTCTGCGATCCTCGCCTCCCTGGACTGCATCTGGAATGAGTTGTCTTAGCATTTCCTGTTTGGTTTAGATCCTAGACCAGCATTCCTTGCACTTCATTTTGACTCATCTATTTTCATTGTCTAAATTCCAATCTCAGAAATCATTTGCATGTTTTAAAATTCTGAATTGACAATTGAGCATGTCACTTACTCCTTTTCAAAATGAGGTGCAAGGATTCTCATCTACATAACTTAACATTCTCATGTAAAATTATAAAATGTGTTTTGACTTTGTTTCTTCATTAACTAATGTTAATGTATTAAATATAATAATGTATTTCTTATATATATGTACTTAACTTTGTTTTATCTATACAACTGTATTTGTGCATACAATTGTTCTGTCATTCTGTTTCCTGTCTCATCCTTCCCTTCTGGAAACTAATTCCTTTTTCTTTTGCCAATCTTGTGTTGCAGTGTGCACGACAGCTCAAATGACAGATATTGACATGACCTACAGGAGGGTCGCCAATCACCTACGTCAACTTCTGAGGTTGCTAAGTTTGAGAAACGTTGGCTACCATAGCAGTTTTGAAGAATTGACGACGCCTAGTACTATGTACTCGTGTTATAACATTTTTGCAATATTATTTTTATTATGGATTGCATTCTGTCAAGCACAATATGTATGTTCTTATGTGTACCTGATTGACACAACAGGTTTTGTTGCATTTCAAGTCCCGAGAAAGGGCCACCATACTGTAAGTTGTACCTGGGTACATTTTTAGGAAAATTTATTTGTAGTATCATTTTTTTCCTTTATCAAATATTCCATGTCTCATCAACACATCACTTATCGCTCATGGTGAATAATCACTAATTTTCTGTATGAAAACCCACCTTTACCACGATGTTTGTGAATTATGTACATTTTTGCGTTTCTTTTTTTTTTCTGTATGAAACTTTTGTTTTTATATTTCTTTTGTACCCCAGTACCTTTTTGAGCCCATCATCTTGTCGATGTGAATATTACTTTAGCTGTTTGTGGACTTTCTCACATGTTTTTCCTGCAGAATTAGTGTAAATCTTTGATAAGCATTTTCTTTTTACTTTGTGTGTTGAGAGGCTATCTTTAGCTGCATTTTTGTTTCCAGTCTTGATGCATCAGGAGACGGGAGTGATTGTAAACCCCCGAGTGACCTTATTTCTAGTTTAGTGTAAATGGCATGGTAAACTAGGGTGACTTTGGATCATCAATTCCCTTGAGAATTTTATAGCTGCCCTTTACATATCCAAGGTTGACTTGCTTTAATTCAAAGATTTTGAAGTAATGTGTAATCATGCATAACTAGTCTACAAAGCATTCCAAAGGAGCTTTTACGAATGAAACTAACATTTCAATTTAAGCTGCAATGACCTTGGTTTGGTTGAATAGATTCTCCTATTGTTAGCATTATGTCAAACACCTGCCCCTCTATTTTTTGAAATCAAAGTCACTTTAGTTTATTTTATATGAAAATCAGTGAAGTACGCCTGTCCTACTGCATTAGTCAAAAAAAGGCTAATAGGCACTCTCCTCCTAAAGAGACCTACTATTAGGTTACTTAGAGTATTCTTAATAGTTACATGTAACTTGCGAACACTACCTCACTGTACAGTTATACTGTATGTTCATGTGCACACACCAGTGAACAAGATGGCATTATACTTGTGATCTTACATGCCTTCTAGATATAAGTGTAGGTGGAAATGACCCAATGGCTGAGTATCTACATCAAGAAATTCAAAGTCTACCTGGTTTGAATTGTTGCTGTGCCATTATACCTTTGAGATTTACATTTTCTAAATTTTAATGTCTACTGTCCCCTTAAAAGAGTTCTTGTTGCAGATTACTCAGCTCTGAAGTGTCATTTAGAACTCTGTTTTAAGTAAAACTCGAGTCATTTTTATTGTCTTCCTTTGAGAGTGTATGTACCAAAATGAAAGGTGGCCTGGATAAATCAGTATGTACATGTAAAGTTGAAATACGCAAGTCTAGTTAATGATAGTTGGTGTAAGTAAATTAGGCATTCTAGCTGATGTAAGGCCCTGAATGTAGTTTGCCCTACCCACGCCACTATGAATCATTGTTTTAAAATTTTATTTCTCACAGTTTGTACCTAATGTTCTTTGATGAAATGCAATTTAAGGCAGAATCAGTTATGTCTATCAATTGTTAGTGAAGGTGAATTTTTCAAACTCTGATGTGAATCAATAGTCCTTAAACAAATAAATGGAATAAATTTAACATCTTTGTATTTTTTCCATACTTTAACCTTCCTCCTTTCTGTAACAAATTAACTTCTCCGGATTTCTTGAATCTCCAGAAACAAAAGCGACCCTGCCGTAACCGCGCAGGCGCAGGGCCACGACCAGCTTCTCATTACGAAATGTCCTTGGGGAGTACGATGGGCTGCCTACCTACTGGGCGGCAAGTCCGCTCATGTTTTGGCATCAATGTAGCGCGACTTTTCCCTCGAGATTTCCGTAATGAAATAATTTGCCGTCGGTGAAAGAGCAGTTTGAGCCGCCAGTCAGCGCGAGTCATCAAATCATAAACCAGCGACTTGGCATCGGCAACAAATAGCCATAGCGAGAAAACTCCCGTCGGGAAGGTTAGTCTTCCCAACGAAAGAGTGTTGTATGGAATGCCCGGGTCGCGAGTATATCTAAAAATCGCGATATCTAATGCCTTTGCCACAAATAAGGCCTTTTAAAGGTGCTATGTCCGACCTTTGTTTTTCCAGTGAAGGCATAAAAGCTTTTTTGTCGTGTTAATGGTCAAAAGCCTTCGGGGGAAGTTTAATGCTACCGCGTCAGAATTTTTCGTATCTCGTCTTTTCCTAAAGACGTTTAAGGGCGAGATGAGAGGTGCACGACACAGGGGAGGGGGGGGGGGAGTAGAGAAGTAGGTTTGGACAATCCGACGTTTTGTCCTCTCGGAATTTTGATCCGCGGAGATAGCCGGCCGGTCACGTCAGGAGCCCCGAGGAGCACCACGCCCGCCTCCCCCACCCTTCTCACGGACAGACTCTGTGGACCAAGGTGTCTGAAAGCCCCAAAGAACTTAGGTAAATATCCAGCTTAACTGAGCCATATACTAAACCCTAAACACTCCGCTAAAGAGCTCGCCTTGAGCTTTTAGCTACGCTGCTTTAAATATCAGCAATGCGTATGTAACTTTTCTTTATCACATACAGCAAATCTCCTCTTTCAAAAACGAAATCACCCCGCCCTCCCCCCTTTTAGTAGATCGAGAGAAGGAAAACAAAGTCATCGAGTGCACCGCAACAAAAAGCAGAAGCAAACGCTTCGTTATAAAGTGGCTCCGTCGGCTGTAGACGAAGGGGGAGGGGGAGGAGGGGGGAAGGAGGGGAGGAGTGCCTCCTGACCGCAGGGGCATGCGGGGCCACGCTCTGCAGGTGTTTGAAACAGGTCTGGCCGTGTTTGGAGGGGGAGGGGGAGGGGGTGATCTCAGGTATACAAGTAGCAGGTGGAATCTGGAAAAAGGGGGGGGGGGGGCTGAAGAAGAGGCGGGGAGTGGGACTGGGGCACTTATCACGCGCCCGCCGCTGCGGGACCTCAGCTCGATGAAGTAATCACTGTCGCCGCTCGACGCGCCGCGGCCTAAGGGAGCAGAGCACAGACACACGCTACTCCCACGTGTGCGAATGCCACGCGACCCGTACTCTAAAAACCTCAAGGTACACACTAAAATAGAGTGTGCTTGCCAGGCATGCTCTAAAAAGAGTGTGCTTGCCAGGCATGCTCTAAATTCAAGCATGCTCTTAGTGCGCACACAGTGCACACACAGTGCACTAAGTGCATGCTCCCATGGCATGCTTTAATTTAGAGCATGCCGGGCAAGCCCACTCTTTTTTAGAACATGCCTGGCAAGCACACCCTAATTTAGAGTGAGCCTTGTGGTTGACTCCAAATGGTGCATGCCATGCACACACTTGGGTTTCTAGAGTGGGTGTTCCAGGCACTGTGGAAAATAAGGTCATACATGTAGGACATATTCCATGTCCATAGAAAATTTTCCTGTTCCCGGTACGACAATTTTTCACAGCGAGTTGTATTTGTACTAGGTAGATGTACGCCAGACCACGTCTCGCGTAACAGGCTTCGCGATATTTCGCGAAACACTGTTACGCTGCGACGCGCCTGCGTACATCTACCTAGGCCTGCGGCGCTGTCAGTATGAATTAGGATGCCATTAAAAATACGCTTTGAGTAACGAAACGGTCGGCTCCATTAAATTTCACTCGTGCAGACGGTTCCGGCGATATGCTAGTCTCTGATAAGCGAATATCTGAGAAATACACAACTCTACGCGTATATTAAGGACTTTTTGTCCAAATTTGACGCTGCACCGGCTAAACGGTAAGAGATACGGCCAAACGGACTAAAATTCCGCCCAGAGGGTCGCAACTCGTCGAAATACCCCGGAAGCGACACCCAACTTGCATTTTGAGGACTTTTCGACCTTAAGTCACGCAGAAGCGGCTAAACGGTAAGAGATACGGCCAAACGGACGAAATTTTCGTCCAGAGGGTCGCAACTCGCCGAGTTACCACTTAGAACACTGTAAAAATATATTTATTTTTAAAATAATTTTTTGCGAAAATGGAAATTAATTTTTAACGGTGTCAGTTTTTGAGCTAGAATGCCCATTTTCGAACTCGACCGAGCTTTTGGGGCAAGGAAGCTACAGTAAAAATTTCAGCTCGATATCTCAACTCGTTCTCGAGTTATCGTGCGGACAGACAGACAAACAAACAAACAGACAGACAGACAGACAGGAGCCAAATCTGATCAGTGAAGTAATAGGCTTCGCTATCGCTCAGCCAACAAGTTTGAATTTCAAGTTTGAGTAAGGAGAGGTACGAATTTTCCCAGGAATTTCACACACTCGAAGCGACAAGAAGTGTATATGAATGTATATATACAAGTGTGAGATATTCAGACACTCGAGTATATTCAGTTTGTCCATATCTGCCCCGCACCGCACACGCAGATGCCGGTATCGCAACGATTTAGTCTGGTGTGAAATTTGAGCGCTGTCCACCACCGAATTTCCTCTCAGCGAACGTCGGAGAAACTCAGATCATACTTTGCGTTTCCCCGCACCGCGCCCAAAAGGCACCGCGCGGCAAGTGGAGTCCTCCAGAGGGGTGCGGCGCGGCGGCGGCAGGGCGTCCTCGCAGACGGGAGCCTTGACCAGGACCGGGGCGGGGCGCACCCCGTCTCTTTACCCAGCCAAGCGAGTGAATATTACGGAAGGCGGTGCCTTTGATACCTGTGGTTGAGCCCGACCGGCCGGCCGGGCAGGCCATGTGATACCCGCCGCAGCCGCGCCGTGCCGTGCGCGCGGGTAGGCGCGCGTGCGTGTGTGCGTATGTGTGAGAGGCCACGCACGTGTGTGTGCACTGTTAAACCGAACTGTCATGTGACGATAAATATTGCTACGAATATTTCGTCGCAAGAGCTGTAATGAAACAGTCTTCACATGACATACATTTTCGTCACTTAACATGAATCTTTCGTCACATGACATGAATCTTTCGTCACGTGACATGAATATTTCGTCACATGACATGAATATTTCTATTTCGCCACACTGTGATGAACCATTTGTCATGTGACGAACCTTTCAAAAGTAAAATTTAGCACTGACTTTGTCGTAATGTGACGCCTTAAAATTTTACAGTGTGTGTGTTTGAGAGAGAGAAAGGCTACGCACGTGTGTGTGTGCGTGTATGAGAGAGAGGACACTGAAAACGGGGGAATGATGCATGTCGATCAAGAGAGTATAA
The DNA here is from genome assembly GCA_033675135.1 of Frankliniella intonsa. Taxonomy (NCBI): domain Eukaryota; kingdom Metazoa; phylum Arthropoda; class Insecta; order Thysanoptera; family Thripidae; genus Frankliniella; species Frankliniella intonsa. The sequence continues at coordinate 12,548,677 of CM066248.1, read as the reverse complement.
CGCGCGTTATCGTGCGGTTTTTGTGAAATATTATTCAAGAAAGCTTCTGAAATTTATTTTCGATGACGTCATTGGATTCTGCGTGAACTTTCCGTTCGAACGAGCATACATGTCATCGGGTTGCAACCAGTAGTTTATTTCTGGGACATGAAACTACGATCATTCTTGTAAGTGCTTTTTTCCGGGTTCGAAACCCCATGACATGTATGCTCGTTCGCACGGAAATTTTACAAGGAATCCAATGGTGTCGTCAAAAATAAATTTCAGAAGTTTGCTTAAATAATATTCCTTAAAAACGGCATAATAACGCGCGCGTTATCCTCTCGTGATCGACATATGCATCATTCCCCTGTTTTCAGTGGATACGCACGTGTGTGTGTGTGTGTGTGTGTGTGCGTGTGAGAGGATACGGACATGTGTGTGTGTCGTGTGTGTGTGCGTGTGCTCACGCTCCTGTTGCTGCCGCTGACGCGGCCTGACACGCGAATTCCTTTCACTCACATCCCCACGCCGCTGCCGACGCCGCATTTGGTCTGGTCCTTCCCTCCCTCAATGGTGGGTTGATGAGGTGGCCACCCAACGCGTACCGCGGTTGCGCCAGAACTCCGTGCAAAAATAATAATAATTGATATTCTCGTGAGAGGGGAAAAAAGAAAAAAAAAATTGCGCAGAAGTCCGCTGTCGGCGATGACGACCGTACAAACTGGATAATCACTTCAACGTCGCCCTTCGGTCGGAAGCAGCGCGCCGCGCCACCCGGGAGGTGTCGGGGGCGCGGGGCGGGACCGCCCGGCCCGGCGGGGGAGGTCCGGACATCCGGGGCTCCGGGCACCGCGCCTCCCAGGACTGCCGGCGCAGCGAAAAGGAGCCAACTGGGAGACCTGAGACCTCAGCCCCGCCTCCGCCCCGCCCCGCCCAGGTTGGCGCTGATGACGCGGTGGTGTGGTGGGCGGGGCGGGGCGGGGCGGGGTGGGGTGGGGTGGGGCGTAGGAGGGACCAGGTCCACGTCACGGTCCGGAGTGGAGTGGAGTAGAGTGGATGGCCCCATCAAGCGTGACGGGATGGCGGCGGCGGGATGATGGACGTGATACGAAGATAATGATGTAAAGGCCTCTTATTGCAAACCTCTCCACGCTCGGCCTATGCTCAGTCCACGCATGGTCCATGCTCGGTCCATGCTCGGTCCATGCTCGGTCCATGCTCGGTCCATGCTCGGTCCATGCTCGGTCCATGCTCGGTCCATGCTCGGTCCATGCTCGGTCCATGCTCGGTCCATGCTCGGTCCATGCTCGGTCCATGCTCGGTCCATGCTCGGTCCATGCTCGGTCCATGCTCGGTCCATGCCTCGTCCATGCTCGGTCCATGCCCGGTCCACGCATGGTCCACACATGTTGCGCGCACCCGACACATTGAGTTTTTGTTTCAACTCCAATATGTGCTTAAATTAAGTACCATAAAATTTGACCTTAGCTGTCCCCAGAGCACTTCGGATCTGGATCTGACCTAATTGTTTCTGAATTCAAGAATATTTTACTGGAGCACAATTTAAGTACGGAAATTGAAGTCCAGTGCTGTGCTTGAATCAAGAACCCATTTTTTTGGGGTGCGCATGGTCCACGCTCGGCGTGGGAGTGAGGCCTTAGGAAGCTTAGACTGCGAATAGACGTGGAACTGCATGCATACAACCTAGTTCGAAATCAGGTGTCAGGACACGATTGCGGCTCTGGCCCGGACGGCGAAGCGGGAGCCAGAGGGACGGAGGGGTTCCTGACCGACCTTGGAGCGGGGCGGCGCGGGGCGGGGCGGGGCGGCGGCATGAGAGGAGGGCGGTGGACGGACGGGCCTGGCTGGGGCGGGGCGGTCGCCTCGGCGGTCGGCGCATGGAGTTACTCCATGGGTCGCCCTCGTCCACCTCTCTGTACGGCATGTCGTTTCTGTATGGAAAATTGCACGAGTACGCAACCCATCCCTGTCTGAATCGAGCCGTCACCCGCCCCACCCCACCCCGCCCCGCCCCGCCTCGCCGCATTCAGGCCGGCCCCGCGATATGGCCCTGATGCGGCCACGGGGCCGTCTCGTCCAACGCCGCGACGACCGGGGCGAGAGGAGCTAGAGAGAGAGCGAGAGCGAGAGAGGGAGAGTGAGAGCGAGAGAGGAGAGTACTACGTTTTTGTCCGCCAGTTCCTGTCTCGTTGGGTGGTCCGCCCCGCCCCGCCGGCCCCGCCCCGCTCCGCGCCCGCCGCTCCGCGCCGCGCCGTGCTGGGCCGAGGCCGGGCTCGCTCTGACCGACCTGGGCCTACCCAGGGAGTGCTCCAGCTCCAGCCTCCAGCTCCAGCCTCCAGCTCCAGCCTCCGGCTCCAGCCTCCAGCCTCCGGCTCCAGCCTCCAGCTCCAGCCTCCAGCTCCAGCCTCCGGCTCCAGCCTCCAGCCTCCGGCTCCAGCCTCCAGCTCCAGCCTCCAGCTCCAGCCTCCGGCTCCAGCCTCCGGCTCCAGCCTCCAGCCTCCGGCTCCAGCCTCCAGCTCCAGCCTCCAGCCTCCAGCCTCCAGCTCCAGCCTCCAGCTCCAGCTTCAGTCTCCAGCTTCAGCTGCAGCCTCCAGCCTCCAGCTCCAGCTCCAGCCTCCAGGCCGGCGCGGCCGCGGTCCTCCCCATCTGCAGTGCATGCAGCCTCTGCACCACTACTCTACCTCTGTGCGTTAGTGTACTAGTAGTACGTTGTAGTAAGTACTGGGTGAGGCATCTCTCATAGCTTAGCGTGTCCGTGCACTGTACTGTATGCTTTATTAAGAGATTCTGGGATTTCCATGTCAAAAGAACCCAGATTGATATAAAATTAAGGAATATCGAATTACGAGTAGCCCAAACACTGTGGAGTGATGGTGGAGTGATGCGCTTGGCTACTAGGCAACACACGCGCACCCGTGTCATAAGCTGTTGCCTTGTAGGTGGGGGTAATATGTAGCGCAGCTTTTTTCTCCACTGTTTCTGGGCTACTTATTGCCTACTTTTCTGATTGCGCTTACTCACTTGAAAAACTAACGTGACATGTCTCATGTTATGTAACTTAATGCACTCCTGAGTGAAAACGTTTCGTAATGAACTTTATTTGCGGAAAACCCTTTGGTGATGCACTCTGCTCCATGTAAAGAGATAGGGACATCAAGAGGCACGTCGCATTACAAAACGTTCTCTGTCCAGAGAGTACATTCTGATACGTTTTCTTATACGAGAGTGTATTAAGGAAACGTGACACATGTCAAATTAGTTTATCCAGTGCCGCCAATGCAATATGAGTTTGGACTATGGCGTCGTGGACAAATGACGGGGTGCGGCCTCAGGGCGCGATATTCGGAGCGCATAAAACACACACACGCTCGCGCGCCCACAGGTACACACACACACACACACTCTCACTCACTCGCGCGCGCGCGCACCGTGCGTGGGCGATTGGGTCGGGCGCGCTGCAGCGCTGCCCTGGTGCGACGTCGTGTGCGGCGGCGCGCGGTGCAGTCACGTGACGTCATATCGCCGCGGCGCGGCGCGTCCAGGGCATGGCGAGGAGGAGCCAGGGTTGGCGTAGAGTATTAAATGGGACCAAATTGTGCCAAATTGTGCCAAATTGTGCCAAATTGTGCCAAATGCTATGTACCTTGGGACATCTCATGACCTCCAAGACGACCCCATAAATGCGCAGTTGATAGTTTCAGCCAGGGTAGACGCTGACTGACGCACAGGACGCCGCGCAGCGCGCAGTGAATAAGAGAAGGTCAATATTATTTGACAATAAAAAGAAAATAAAAATTTAATTTAATTCTCTATGCCAACCCTGGGAGGGGCAGGCAGGGACGTGTCCCGGGCCCGGGGCTGAGGGACGCCACCGCGCCGCGCCGCGAAGCTGGGAGGTCCCCGCCGAGGCCATGCCGAGGCCGTCAGCGCGGAGCGGAGCGGCGGAGAGGTCGCGGCACGTCATGTAATATGGATTGGCGCTGTCGGTAAGCCCTCATTGTGCGAGTCGTGGGAGGTGCGGGGGCAGGAGGGGGGGATGGGAGGGGTACCGCCTTGAAGGGCCGCCGCCGCCGACGACGACGTCGGGGCCGAAGCAGCGCGGCGGTAAACTGTTTTCCGGAAAACTATAAAGTCCTTTCCGGCGACATGGGGTAGTGGTGGCGCTGCTGGTGAAGGGGGGCTCCTGTGGTCCCCGCGGGGCCGGGCGGACCCTCCTGACGCAATGCCCGCAACGCCCCCTCCCCCCCTGCCCTCCCCCTCCCCCTCCCCCCTCCCCCTCCCCGCGGGCCTCGCGTCCGTCTGAGGAATGTGTAGGACCCCGTGCCCTGCCCACCGATACAGACTCTCGGCCACCGCAATGAATGGAAATCAGAGGCGGTCCTGGCCCTGGCAGCGGGGCAGGAGAGGGAGGAGGAGGGGAGGAGGGGAGGAGGAGGGAGGGAGGAGGAGGAGGAGGGGAGGGGAGGGGAGGAGAGGAGAGGGGTGCAAGGCTGATGACGACTTTATCTGGACCACGGTATTGCGGCGGCGGCAGAGGGAAGGTTTGCTCGAGCGAGGAGCCATAACGACTTTCGCCAAGGGAATAACAGCCTTGCACCTTAATTTCGCCAATGTTCGAAAAAAAGAGAGAGAGAGAAAAGGTTGATGGTATGGAGGGAAATGTAAGACCTAACACAGTTGCCGCAAGCTGCTGCCCCATCCCGTCTCACTCGCTCACTCACTCACTCTTCTCTCTCCCTTTCTCTCCCGGGTGGTCGCCGAGCGCGCCACGAGCTCCGAGCCGTGGCCGCCTCAGGACCTGGAGCCAGGCCTGGAGTCTTCACGCTACGTCTCAATGAACATGATCCCCCACCTTCCCCCTCTCCTGTTATCTCTCTCTCTCCTTCTATCTTATTCGCTTTCTCTCTGCGCCTATACCTTCGATCGCTGCTCGACCTTTCCCGTTCTATTTCTAATTAGACCGTTTGTTTTCTGCTGCAGGCGGGTGCGAACGGCAGCCGCCCGGAGGATGTGTGGTGTGCGTATTGACCTCTGGTGGTCGCCATCGGTAACCTCAGAAGTAAGTAGTGCAGCGGACACTTGGACGCCAGTCGCTTCTCTGTCCGAACGACTCTCATTGCAATCTCGTTGTGAGACACATAAAATCCGTCCAAGAAGAAAAACTGAATGCTGTAGTACTTTGAGAAACGGGAAATAGAAGGAGGACACACCTGAATTATAACAATCACTTCAATTTATTAGCTATAACATTCTCCTCTCTTTCATCAGTCAAACACATTCCAAATTTACAAAATCAACACTTTACAATTTTTACAGTCTTTTGGAAGGTTTATATATCTATATTTTGTACAGTTTGCACATTAAAAAAATATTTACAATCTCTATGTTAATTTACATTGCATTAAAATTTGTACAAGAGTTTGTACATAGTCTTCATTATTTTACACTATCACACACTTTCACATTCACTAGAAATCACTATCTTGTTTTAGTACAGATCAAGACTCATGGGTTTCATGTGACGAAACCATTATCAATACTATCACTCACCAGTTTTTTTACACAAAAAAGTGTAGTGTACAACTATGAACTAGTTCTCAATATAAATTTTGCTTTCACAATCTGTAAAATAGATTTAGATTTCATGGCTGGTACAAGTATACACTATTTAATGGCCAAGTGTGTCCATTTTCACTTTAAAGATACAGGATCAGTTATCATCTGTACTCTAAGACTATGTATAAACAATAAAAATACAATAAATCACAATAATGCTAAAGTTACACCCTTTTGAACATAACGCAAGTTGGTAACATAGATAAGCAGGGCGAAATTAATGGTTTAAATAATTCCCAACAAATCACAGGTGCATCACAAATTACAGGGTGGTTGATATTATTTAAAATGTAAAAACACAAATGGTCAAATTTCACTTTTTGAAAATAATTTATAACAATATAATTTTTAAAACAGTCAATATCTATATAATTCAAGTTTATTCACACTTATAGACATACATATATATATATATACTCTCTGTATCATATACCTTTTTTCAAATATAGTCTTTACTCTGTCTTTTTACACTTACGTTTTTTTATTTTTTTGTACACAGATTCAAGGTACTTGTCGTTGTTGCAGATGCGCTTGGCTGCATCCCGTCCCGTCCCGTCCCGTCCGCTGCGCTCGCCTGCAGCAGCGGCAGCCGCCGGCCGGCCGTCGCGCCGGCAGCATCCATGTAAAATAAGTCCCGAAACAATTGCTGCTCTTGATCAGGCCGGGACCCACCGGGCCCCGCCGGGACCACACGCACGGCTGGGCCCGCCCCGCCCCGCCCCGCCAGGGCAGGCAGGACGGGCTGACGGCGCCGGGCCGGGCCGGGGCGGGCCGGGCCGGGGCGGCCCGCTGCTGCCACCGCGTCGCGCAGCATTCAAATGGACCCGCGGGGCGGGGCGGGGCGGGGCGGGGCGGGGCGGGGAGGCGCCTGCCCGCGGCGCCTATGTCTGCCTAGCGAAGCGTGGCGCCGCGACGCTGCTGGCGACGCCGCCGCCGCCGCCCTGGGTGGCAGTCCAGGCGCACCGCCACAGTGCGTTGCTCTGGGCCGCTCTGCGCTGTCCTGCGCTGTCCCGCTCCCGCCGACGCCTCGGGACAGCGGCGCGGCGGACAGGCCAGGCGGACAGCTCTATGGACGCCCTCCCTAGCGCGGGGCGCAGGGCGTCCGTCACGACGCTCCGGCGGCGACCAGCGCCGCGGCGAGCACCAGGGGCAGGAGGAGGGCGGGCCTCGGGCCCGGCGCGCCGCCCTTGGACTGCTGCTTGGGCAGCAGCTCGTTGGTCTCGACGTCGCCGGGCAGCGGGTCGGGCGGGCCGTAGGACCGCGGCGGCTCCTGGTGGTAGCAGAGCCGCGCCATGTTGGAGCGGATGGCGGGGCAGTCGTAGTCCTCGCGGCCGTCGCACCAGCACGAGTCCAGCTTGGCGGCCTTCTCCTGCGGGCGCAGCAAACACACGCACCAGGTTAGACACGTTGCGACAAATAATGCGCTTTAAAAAAAAAATTAAATTCCTATGCAAGCCCGCAACAGTGTTCGCTTCCTAGTCTGTACAAACTCACGGGATATGTACTTTCTTATACATAGCTTACGTACGTTTTTGTACATGCGTATAACTTACGTAAAAATTCTTTCACACGAACAAATTCGTACGAAGTTTCACAAGAAATTCGCGTAAAACTTGTTGTACGTAAGCTATACTTATGCACAAAAACGTACGTAGCTGTGTACAAAAAATTACAGAGGCAATGAGTGTGTGTACTTACAAGCACACACAAGAAGTTGCCATGAAACGCACGAAATAGGAAGCGCGTGAAATGGCAAGTACACTCGTCTACATGCGTGCCATGACAGGTACACACTTCTACAAGCGTGACATGACAGGTACACACTTCTACAAGCGCGCCATGGCAAGTACACACTTCCTTGAGTGCTGCATCGTAGGTACACACGAGGAAGTATATGCACAAAGTACACTGTTTTACATGCACTGTCTGCTCACAGCGAGTGCTGCGATAGAGTGGTACTCCAGCGTCGAGGTCTCTCTCCCCGGTGCTCACTCACCTGCCGCCTGAGGATGGAGATGGAGTTCTTGCAGCGCCGCGTGCACTTCTTGCCGCGGAACATGGAGCGGCAGAAGTTGTTGTAGTACTCGAGGGCCGTGGAGCAGAGCGCGTCCGCGCCGCAGATCCACTGCGCCACGCGGCAGGACACGACCGACTCGTTGCGCGTGGCGCGCACCACGGCCGGCCGGCACACCTCGACGCGCCGCTTGGTCTCCTCGCACAGGTCGTCCGCGCACTGGCACTGCAACACGGAGAACAGAACAAACACGTCAGGCGGCGCCGTCTCAACAGGTAGGTCAGGTCACGCATTCCTCCTGCAGTCCCACTGCAAACGCAAGAGTGAGACGTCTCATCTAGAAAGAGCGAGATTTTTTCCTCTTGCCTTGCTCTTGCCCCATTTAAACGAGGGCTTTTAAACCTCGCTCGTATTGAGAAAGAATCTATAACACCACTCAAATTAAGTGTATAAGGGTAAGGGTATAAACCCTCACTCAAAAAGGGCGAGGTTAGATTTTTGAAACTATTGCTCAAATCGAGCGAAAAAACTAAACCTCGCTCTCAAAGAGGGAGTGAAAATTTCTCGCCCTCCTGAGGGCGAGATTCCTCGCTCTGCTATTTACAGTACCTACACAACTTCAACTTCAACTTCGAAACCGAAAATGTGAGAACATCGCACAGTTGTAGCACCGTGAATTTCCATTCGTGCACTACTTGTCCCTTGCTAAAGCTCCTAGGAAAATAATTCACACCCTGTCATGTACTTTAAGTGTATTAATGGGAATTCACAGACCTTCGCGTGCAATCATGCGTGCAGTACCGGCCGCGCCGACGCACGGTGGTCACGTGGTCACACAATCGCTGCATAGAGGCGCGCGATTGCGATTGCAAGCAGCTGCGCGTGTCGCTGTTATGTGTGCACCAGCCACATTAATGCAGCTGCCTGCACCAGCCTGCACTCCCGGGCGGGGCGGGGCGGGGCGGGGCGGGGCGGGGCGGGGCGGGGCGGGGCGGGGCGGGCAGGGCGGGGCGGGGCGGGGCGGGGCGGGGCGGGGCGGGGCGGGGCGGATGCAGCGGCAGCGGCTCGGTGACAAGGCCCGCGGCGCGCGCGACCACCCTGCCTGCGGCCGCGCCGCGCGGCGCCGACGGTGGCAGTTCGCGGGGGTTCTCTCCTCGGTCCTTCTGGGGAGTCTACTCTCTCAGCACTCACCCCCGCTCCTCGCCCCGCCCCGCCCCGCCCCACCCCGCCCTATCCAGCCGCCCACGCCCGCACCGCAGCCCCCATCTGGTTCCCACGCACCCCCTCTCTCTCTCTCTCTCTCTCTCTCTCTCTCTCTCTCTCTCTCTCTCTCTCTCTCTCTCTCTCTCTCTCTTTCTCTCGCTCTCTCTCGCTCTCTCTCACTCTCATCCACTTTGCCAGCTCATTTCCCTTGGAGGATAAGATGAGGCGCCTGCTCCAGTGACTGAGTGAGTGCGGCGCGCAGCTCTGATTCTCATATCAATCGGCTGTATCGGCCGGAAATGGAGGCTTCCTGGCGGCGCGGCGGGGAGAGCAATGAGATCAAGAGAAGTTCGTAGAGCTTCACTCGCGTGGCGCTTCTTCTTCTTCTTTTACAACGAGGCCACATAAATCTCCTCATCTCCGGTGCTGGCTCTCTCCCTCTCACTTATTTCCATTCCGATTCTCTCATCGGATCCCATATGAAGACGCGTGGCGTGCAGTGCAGCGCGTGGCTCTGACCGCTTGTCATTTCCAGGGCTAAACTCTCTTTCCGGTACGGCGGGGGGGGGGGGGGGGGGGGAAGCACTGCCACGCCATGCTCGGCCCGTGCTTCGCGCCGGCGCGAGCGCGAGTCTGTGCGTGGGACAAGAAAGGAAAGGACGAGCCGGACCGGATCCCGAGATTTTTGAGGAGACATCCTCAAAATCTGAGGAGGTTTCCTCATATTTTGGGGGTTCCTCAAAGTTTTCGTTTTTTTTTTTTTAACTGTGTTGTCCTAACACGGTGAGGTTAATGAATGTTTTTTAATTCTCTTCAAGATCTGTGAATTGGATGGAAACGTTTCCTGGCGAGCCCGACGTGCGACGCAAAATGATGCGGTGCTCGTTCGTGTCCGCCGGTGCGCCGCGATGTAGGGTCGGAGACGGGACGATGGATTTACTTAGTTTGATTCTTAGTTTGAATTATTCTATAGTTCAATTTAAAACTACACCTACACTCTTGGAAGGTTGGCAACGGAAAGACTACCTAGAATTGGAGCGGTAGCGCCACCTAGCGGGAGTGCGCGAATTACCACACGTCAGTTTTCGCCGCGCCGCGACCCGACCCAGCCGAGAGCCGAACCCGGCGTCCGACTCTGCTGTTTACTACATCGAAACTAAAAATTTAATTGTCAGTTGGAAGAAATATGTGGTCTACAGTTCTATTCAGAGAGGTGGACGATGCTACACAAAGTTTCAAGCGTCGTCATTGTGCGGAAGTGTGTGGAACAAGTGATGTTTTTGAATGCTTACGTCTGTGGGGTGGGGGAGTGCCTCAAGTTCTTGTCTACAAACCTTTGATAATGTTGGATTTGTGAAATGAACGCCATGGATTACTAAATTGATGACAACCAGTGTCGATGCAACTTCTCTGGACTTATTGTTTTGGTGAGTAACATAACCTAACATCACAAGCAATGTTGTTTACAATGACTATGATACTGTTGGGGAGAGAGCAGGGTATGGTAGTATGGTACTATCTGTTTATTTGTGCGTAGTTAAATTGTCTTTTGAGCCTTTGCTTGATTTCTAAGTATTGTCATTTCCTTTTAAGCCGCCCCAAGTTATCAGCCAAACCTGCTCCCTAAACTATGGTCGTCCAACCAAAAGAATAGACTATCTCTCTCTCTCTCGCACTCATGGGCTAGCGTATTTTTTACACTCGTTTGGTGTACTAAACTCTCGGCAGTTCCACTTTACCGGTATTCATATTAAATAAAAGACATTACATCGAGGGCCGGGGCTGGGCGGGGTAGATTATGGCAGCTGCCGACTGATTCAGAAGATCGCTCTCGTACATCTGTCCTTGTCGCACTCATAGGGTACTGCCATGCTCGACATAGGTCACCGCCATAGGTGCGACAAGGACGGAGGCACGAGTGCGATCTTCGGAATCGGTCGGCTGAGTTGCACAACATCCGGGCAGGGCCGGCCGGCACCTCTCGGACAGGACGGGTAGAGTGCATCGTGATTATTTATTCCACCCGCGGTACGTGTATGAACGGAGGCCAAATCGCTCACATCACATCTCATAGGTTACGAGTCCGGGGCCCGCCTGCCCCACCCCGCCCCGCCCCGCCCCGCCCCGCCCCGCCCCGCCACGCCCCGCCCCGCCCCGCCACGCCCCGCCCCGCCCCGCCACGCCCGCCCCGCCCCACCCCCCCCCGCCCCGCCCCGCCCCGCCCCGCCACATCCCGTGTCTGTCTGCCCTGCCACGCGCGCGGCGATCGTGACGGACCACAAGAAGTATACTGTACTCGGAGAGGATGTGAGAACGAACAGAAAAAAGCTAAAGGCAGTGCAGTCCCCCCCCTCCCTCCCTCCCTCCCTCCGGGCGAGCTGGGCCCGTGTGATTGAATCATTATCCAGGTATGTCGGGAGTGCACCGCGCGCCGCGCCCGCCGCGCCATGCACCGCCCCGCCCCGCGCCCCGCCCCGCGCCCCGCCCCGCGCCCCGCCCCGCGCCCCGCCCCGCGCCCCGCACCGCCCCGCCCCGCCTCGCCCCGCCCCGCCCCGCCTGTCTCGCCGCGCGCGCGCGCCAGCGTGCGTATGTGCTGCATTGAAAGGAAAGAGGGGGGAGGGAGGGGGGCGCGAGTTTCCGACCAACAATGAGCAGCACAATGATACTCACGCGTCCGAGTCCGACGCAACAAGACAACAAGTGCGAGAAGTATGTGTACGCGGGGCTGTATATACACGGCTCACCGCAGTCATTGCGTTGCGCACAGAAACGTTAACAATAATTCTCAAAAAAATAAAAATATCCCGAGGGGAACAATTTTTGAGAAGACTTGGGATCGTCCTTGCGACATGCTCTGCCTGAAGGCCCCGGCTACGACGCCACATGTGCAGAACATGAGGCTGGAACGGACCTAAACCGAACACGAGACGCGTTTGTCAACAGGGCCAGTGCTAATTTATCTTTCCTCCATACGCAGAAAAGAAACTGTGGCAGATGCTACTGCCTCCAAAGGAGGGGGCAGAGGGAGGGAGGGAGGGAGGAAGGGAGGAAAAAACAAGGAATGTGTTATCGCCAATGTGTTACAGTTTTACGCAAAGCAGACCAACCAAGCTATTTCGTAGGAACAGCAAAAAACAACCGATCTTTTCTACATTTATTTTTCGGAGAGACGACATTTCTGTCCTGGAATACGGCTGGGTGTGCCTTACAGATGTAAGGGTTCGACAAGCATGCGGTCCCCGCGGAACGGGTAGGAGGGGGGGGGGGAGGAGACAGCCGCATTGACGGCATTTCGTCACGCGGCCGGCGCCTCACGCCCGCCGGGGCCGGGGCCGGGACTGGCGCCAGGACGCACTCGTGCACTCGTCCTCCTGCCTCTTTCTCTCTTTTTTTTATTTTCCTTATTTCCCTTTTCTGACAAGGTTGACTGCCGGGCCGGGCCGGGCCGGGCCCACGCACCGGGGGCCGTTACGGGCCATGTGGGGTGTGCTGGACAAACTGCAGACCGTCTCGTCTGCCCGTCGGAGCCGGGCCATCCGGGCCATCCAGGGCATCCAGGCTGAGGCCATCCACACCCACAGCATGCTGTGCACGGCGCGACAGTGTCTGCGAGTAGGAGACCAGACCTCCCGCGGAGCCAGCCGGGCCACCCGGGGCCACCAGGTGAGTAGGCAAAACGCAGCGGGGATAGATCTGGTCTGGTCTAGTCTCGCTGGCGAGACCGAGGTGGGTTGGGCTTCTTATCTGGTGCGGGCGAGGGAGTGGTCCTTCACGATAAATAATTCAGGCGTACACCGATTTTTCTGTTTTTCGTGATTTTTCCTTGATCGTAAGATGTTTATATTTAATTCTTTATTTTTTTCTGAATTATTTCCGTTTTTTTCCCTTCTTTTTTATTTTTCTGAATATTTTTACTCACCCTGATTTTTTATTGATTCTTTTTAAAAGGCTGTGCACTGAATTTTTCGAGTGAAGGACCTACCTATCCTAACCTAACCTACCCTAAATATAAGTTTTAGCCTACCTATTGGCCCCCAGCCCCACGACCAAAGAGAAGCGAGAAATACAGCCGTGAAGTTATAGGGATGCGGTCGAGATCCAGGAGGGTTTCAAAATTAGCGACCGGGCCAGGAGGCCGAGGCCGGGCGTTTAGTTAGGTTGTACTCACCGTCATGAGGTCCTTGCCCTCGTCCGTGGAGGTGAGCGCGATGAGCGCCTGCTGGCAGGCCTCGGGGCAGTGGCCGGGCGGGCTGTGGTGCAGCGCGGAGCAGCCCACGATGTACATCTGCAGGGCGCGGCCGCAGCCCGTCCGGTACGCGCACTTGAGCCGCGCCTCCTCGCAGCTCGGCCTCCTCGCCTCACCGCCCCCGGCCTCGGCCGCCAGCGCCGCCTCCAGCGGCAGCGGCAGCCTCAGGCCGAGGCCCAGCGGGGGCGGCGCGGGGGCGGCCATGTCCGGCGCGGAGGCGGCCCAGGGGGCGACCAGCAGCACGGCGGCGACGACGGCGAGGCTGCTGCCCCTCAGGGACATCCTGCGGAGCACAAGGGGAGCGTCACGTCAGTCATGATCACTGCTAAACCAAATTGTCATGTGACGATAAATATTGCTACGAATATTTTGTCACAAGAGCTGTGATGAAACAGTCGTCATTTGACGTACATTTCGTCACTTGACATGAATCTTTCGTCACATGACATGAATCTTTCGTCACATGACATGAATCTTTCGTCACATGACATGAATCTTTCGTCACATGACATGAATCTTTCGTCACATGACATGAATCATTCGTCACAATGTGATGAACCATTTGTCATGTGACGAACCTTTCAGAAGTAAAATTTAGCACTGACTTTGTCGTCATGTGACGACTTAAAATTTTACTGTGATGGAGACCACGAGGGCGATGCGGCCCGGCCCGGCCTGGGCTCGAGTCGAGGAGCGTTTTGTCGTGGGACGCGGCGGCCGCAAAACCGCACGACGACGCGACCGCAGACCAGACCAGGCCGCGCGGGGCTCGTTGCGGGGCCGCGCGGCCCTCGGGGACCTCCCAGGGGCTAGGGGGGCCTAAGTGACGGTGACGGGGTGGGGCGGGGCGGGGCATGGTGGGGCGGCGTGCGCGCCGGGGCCCGGATCACCGTCATCAGGGGTGCAATAAAGCCATGAGGACCGGCGCGGCGGGCGCACCTGCACCGCGGCGGCGCGCGCCGCCGCCCTGCCGTCCTGTCGTCCTGCCGCCCTGCCGTCCTGTCGTCCTGCCATCCTGCCGTCCTGCCGCCCTACCCACTGCTCCCTGCCGCCCTGCCACCCTGCCGTCCTGCCGCCCTGCCGCCCTGCCGTCCTGTCGTCCTGCAATCCTGCTCCTTGCCGTCCTGCCGTCCTGCCGTCCTGCCGTCCTGCCGCCCTGCCCGCCCTGCCCCCTGCCGCCCCGCCACCCCGCCCCACCGATACATCCTCGGCGTGGGTGTTTGTTGTTGAGGCACGCGGGGCGGGGCGCGGCGGCGCGCACGTGTTTGTTTGGACTTGTGTTTACTGGGGCAATAAAGCGCCGGTAACGCCCTGCTTTAGCGGCCCGCCCCGCCCCGCCCCGCCCCGCCCCGCCCCGCCCCGCCCCGCCCCGCCCCGCCCCGCCCCGCCCCGCCGGCCGCCGCCAAGACACATGAGCGCTCATCACAGCATCACAGCAGTCTCTCCCCCAATAACCGTAAATGCGCACTGCACTCAGTGCGCGCCGCGCTGTGCGTCTCCATCTCGCACACCTCGGGATGAATATATAGCCAGGTAAAATTACAGTTAAGAGACGTTATTTCACTCGCAAGTTACCGAAAGTTACAGTACCGAAACTTTTCTTAACTTGCCGGTAACTTACGGTATACCGTTAGTATACTAACTTCGCTGTCGCCCTCCCCGCCCCGACTCCCCCGCTTGGCGCCACCTCTTGTCGGCTCGGAGAAGGTCGGTCGGATCAGCCAGTAGGGTTGCCTTCTAGTGTTGCCAGAAAAAGTAGACAATAAGTAGCCTTAACACAGTGGAGTTAAAGCGGCCTGCATCTGCGCCTGCCTACTAGGCATGCAGCACCCTAGCACAGGTGCGTACATATGTTGCCTAGTAGGCAGGAGGCAAGGCAGGCACAGATGCGTCCCTCCCCACTGGCTTTAGGCGACTTATTGCCTACTTATCTGGCAACACTGGCAGGTGGTGGCTCGACGCCCCACGCGGAATAAGATATCGCGCGCCTTGCGCGATTGCAAAACATAATAATGACTACCATTCCTCGGCTGTAACAGCGATGCGGCAGGCGGGTCGGGTCGGCCCTTTCGCCGGGCAGAGCCGAGTGCGGTCGATTGGTCACAGGGGCCTGCGCGGCGCCGCGGCGGGGCGGGGCGGGGCGGGGCGGTGGGGCGGGGAGGGGGAATAAGGACCACCGTGCTGGCTAGGCCCTGCCCCTGCCCTGCCCCCCGCTCCTGCCCCTGCCCGCCGGGCTGGGTAGGGGCCAAACCACGCCGTCACTCCGACCAATCATAGACACCAGGCGGAGGCGGGCCGGCCTGGGCGCGGCAGTGCCCCGCAGCGCCCCGCTCCGCCCCACCCCGCCCCACCCCGCCCCACCCCGCCCCACCCCGCCGCGCCGCCGCGGGACCACCAGCCATGAGGCCACGAGCGCACCGCGCCGCGTCGGGATCCAGCCGCCGCCTCATGGTAGCCCAAAGCGCCGCACCGCGCCCGCCGTGGACCGGGATTGGCTGGCCGGCCCGCCCCGCCCCCGCCGCGCCCGTCCCCCCCACGTCACTCAGCCGTCCGGCGAATGGCAGGTCGCGGCTCACGATTCGCGAGCCCCCCGCCCCGCCCTGCCCCGCCCCGCCCCGCCTTGCTCCGTCACGGCGCGCCCCGCTCGTGACTGACAGCCGCCGTGGGGAGGACGTCGGGGTCGCCATGTACGGCGAGTGATCCCCAACGGCGGCTACCGCGACACGCAGGGCATGCCGTGCCCGCCTCGCCCCGCCCCGCCCTGCCCTGCCCCGCCCCGCCCTGCCCCGCCCCGCCCTGCCCCGCCCCGCCCCGGCGCGTCCTGCACCGGAGCGCTGTGCTGCTCCTGACCCCCGCCTGGCCGCAGCACGGACCCCCGCGGGGGCCCCGTCAGAGGGGCTGGCGCGGCGGGGCGGGGTGGGTTGCGTGCCACAATCGATTCTTAGCAGATGATACATTCATAGCTAGCCTCCTCTAGACGCCACCGTCAGGATTCGCCTCGAGCCCAGGCTAAAACTACCCTTCATCGGCGTGGAAAATGACTTGAGCTCCAGCTTCAAACACCTACAGTTGTCACATTGTACTCTAGAGAAGACGATGTCTCGTCTGCGTCCAATGTCAGTAATCATGCACTGTGAAAAATATCTTCGTAAAGTTACAACATTTCTCGTAATTTGGGATTTACAAGTGACGTTGTAAATTTACGATCTGTATCGTAAATTTACGACAGCCCATATGTGCTCGTTTAAGAAAGACTAGTCGATACCAAGTGTCTATTCAGTTTTGTAATTTTACAAAGTAATATCGTATCTTTACGACATTTCTCATGGAAAATTTTCCCGTAACCTTTACAAACATTTCCCACAGTGTGATTGAGATTTTCATTCCACGGAGTGGAACAGTCTCCCGGTCCAGGACAGAAGGGCTCGTCGGTCGGGCAGGGCTGGAGGGCCACTGCGCGGTGCGCTTGGTCATCGCCCAGTCATCGCGGTCAGAATCAATCCAGCAACGATTTTAAAAATATAATTAAAACATTAAAAACATTACTTCGAGGCCCTCAAGCGCGACGTCGACAGAGTTTTTCATACTCTCTGCTCTGCTCGTTTTCAACATCCCTCACTGCATGGATGGCGCTCGGCTGGCCCCGGAGCCCACACGCACTGTACGGCAGGCAGACGCACATGTCAGCCGTCAGAACCTCTCCTGCCGGGCCTAACCGGAGGCTGAGGAGAGGGGGGGGGGGGCTAATGGTAAGTAGCCCCCTCACTAAATACAGATGTTTCGTGCAGGGGAACGAGAACTGACCGCTTCCGGACCGACCGCCAACGATTACGTGCTCAGCAGAAGATGCGAGCGCGCGCGCGCGCATGAGGAAAATTAAGGGTGAAAAACCAGCACAGGAAAAAAAAAGGTATTTTTTAAAAAAATTGCTGGATGGGGAAGACGGTTTCTCCCACCACCCCACCAGCTCCCACCTCACCTCCCCCGCCGGCAGGACCAGGTAAGGTCCGGCAGTAAATCTGTCGACAAGTGTCCCCGCCGAGGAGAGGCGGGGTGGGGCGGGGCGAGGCGTGGCGAGGCGTGGCGGGGCGTGGCGTGGCGGGGCGGGGCGGGGCGGGGCAGCGCTCAGGAGGACAATCTCGCCGGGCGGGTCGACAGCGACCTGACACGCTCGGCACAATATCGCCACAAATACGTCGACTTTCTGCTCGGTCTGACGGCGGCGCCGTAAATCATAGAGCAACGGGACCGAAAAGACGCGAGTCTGGTGCGTCGCCGGCCTGGCCGTCGCGTAAAAAAAAAGAGTACTAAAAGACGAATGGGGAAAGCAGGATGGGAAGGGGGGGGGGGGGGAGTGCGGAGTGGTGGGATTTTTCTCTGAGGGAAAACATGTGCGCAGAGCAGCGCAGCGCACCCCTTGTGTTCCTGATGCGGGCCGGGGTAGGGGCGGGTAGGGGCGGGTTAGGGAGGGCAGGGGAGGGCAGGGCGGGCAGGGGTCTGGCAGAGCGACGGCGGCTCACACGTGTGTGTGGCGTAGACACCGCCCGGGCGGGCGCCCCTAGCGGCTAGGGCCTAGCCTGCAGCCAGCCACCCCCTCCCCAAAGCAACAAGTGCAGTGGGGCGAGCGGGGGCGGGGGCGGGCCCGGAAGAGGCGGAGAACCACCGCCCCCAGGTCCCGGCCCTTCCGATGTGCTCTGCGACGTGATACAGTACAACTCGCTCTTTTAAAAGATGTTTTTCCTGGTAAAACCAAGGCGTAACATAGCGCCATTCATGAAGCGTACGGTGCCGTACGCGCTTCTTGAAGCGTACCACAAGAGCTCATACGCTCCTTTCCTAAATGCATGGGGGAGTTGCCTTCAAGCACTGTAAAACATATCTCTGCAAGTTTACGACTTTTTTCGTAATTTGTGATTTACAAACGGTGTTGAAACTTTACGACCGAAATCGTAAATTTACGAAAGCCTATTTGTGCTCGACTTGGAATCACAGGTCGATACCAAGTGTCCTTAAAATTTTGTAATTTTACAATTGGACATCGTAACTTTACGACATTTCTCATGGAAAATTTTCCCGTAACTCTTACAAACATTTCTCACAGTGAGCGTGGCTGTACGCTCCAAGAACGGCGAAATGTTTTCAAGCGTAGTTGTACGCTTGAAAAAGGCGTTACAACTACGCTGTAGTGTGTTACCAGTATTCTTGGCGCCGCCCGCCCGTCACTGTGAGAAATATTTGTAAAGGTTACGGGAAAATTTTCCATGAAAAATGTCGTAAAGTTACGATATTACATTGTAAAATAACAAAACTGAACAGACAGTTGGTATCGACTTGTCATTCTTAAACAAGCACAAATATGCTGTCGTAAATTTACGATACCGATCGTAAATTTACAACCTCATTTGTAAATCACAAATTACGAAAAATGTTGTAACTTTACGAAGATATTTTTCACAGTGGTCGTGCGACGCCCGCCCCGCCGCGTCGCTCGTAAAGCGCAGCGCCGGGCGCCGCGCCCGCGTTAGACAAGGTGTAATTACCCTCGAGTGTCTCTATAGCAAGCCCATGGCAGCCCATGGGAGCCGCGCACACTAGCATGGGATGGGGCTTGGGAAGAGTGGCTCGATAGCTATTCAAGTGTGGAGCAGGCCCTCCCGTCTAACTGATTTACGCGCAGTGGTTTCGGCAGCTGCTGGTACGGGAGCGCCAGACTGTTCGTTAGTGTTCACCGCGCCCATCACGGTAAAAACTTTGTCTGATTTTTTTTTTTTGAGGAAAAAGGGAAAGGGAAATTCCATGATTTGTGGGAACCTCCTCAGGCTTTGAAGGAAACTCTGGAAAACCAAGTGTGTACATGTATTCATTATTTACTGCATACTTACAGGTATTCAGTAAATAATGAATACATGGTCATGTATGCAGTAAATAGTGTGTACACATGCCAAGGTATGCACCGTACACAATCAAGTTACAATGAAATACCTTACCGGATGAGGAGTTGAACCTTGGACCTTGCGGTTGCGAACTCTTTACGCTGACCACTGGACCATCGAGGCGGGATGAGAGGGATGCCTAAGAGTCCCCAGGTCACTCCACAGCCGCCCGTCTCGCCCCGCCCACCCGGCCCGCTGGGAAATTCCCGAAGGGTGGCTCGGGAGGGCAGGGAAGCTACGGCGTACCACTTCATGATGGATTTCCGATGTTCTCATTAGGTTTTTAATTTGGTTCTTGTCCTTTTCATTTAC
Organism: Frankliniella intonsa; assembly: GCA_033675135.1. Lineage (NCBI taxonomy): Eukaryota > Metazoa > Arthropoda > Insecta > Thysanoptera > Thripidae > Frankliniella > Frankliniella intonsa. The sequence continues at coordinate 12,529,350 of CM066248.1, read as the reverse complement.
TTTTAATAATTAAGCATTATACAATTCGCACCGAAACCACCAGGATACGAAGCAGGGACATTACTTCCCGATCACATGAGTATTTGAAACGGGTTGGCGGTCACTTGCACTCCATTTAACTGTTATTTATGATATACAAGTTTACAGAAGAATCGTAAATTTACTACATTCTCTAGTAAATTTACTGAGATCTACCAAAATGTAGGACTTAGCACCTTGGTTTTCCAGTGCACATGCCAAGGTATGCACTATTTACTGCATACATGGCCATGTATTGAGTACATGTGCACACTTGGTTTTCCAGAGTACTATAGTTAACCGTCACAATCAAAAAACTCCAGACACAGTTCAGTCTATTATTTTGTCTCGGGAATGCTTTTGCGATGCAAACAATTACTTTGCATAATACAAATAACGGAAAGTTGCAAAGAATTATGTTTGCAGGCATTTTACACTGCGGTTCGATCATTGTACCTGACCAGGCTAACGGCTCAAACAGCGTGCTTGTTCAGGCACACTGTTGGATTTTCAGTGTTCGCCACTTGCAATGATTTGCGGCCCGTCAACATATTGTAGGCAGTACGGAGAGCGGAGAAGAAACGGAACTACGTAGACACCTCCACATGGTGATAAACGATTAACGTAAAAAAGCGTTGTTGACAAGACTAAAAAAAAGTAACTTATTACCGTACAAAATTCGATGTTTATTAATTCACACTGTAAAAAATATTTGTGGGAAAAATCCCACAAATGTATATGAAGTTATTTACATATACAATTGTGGGTTTTTTCCTATACGACTGTATATGTGAAGATCTGCTAGGGATGGTGTGGGATTTTTACTATATGACCGCACTGTTAAAAGTCTGCGAAGAATTTCTTCGCAGGGCTGCGAAGAATTTTCATTCTTTGCAAACTACGAAGAGTTTGCTTTGCAATCTTTGTAATCTGCAACATTCTTTGTGGCCTGCGAAGAAAACTCTTCGCAGTTTACAAAAGATTATAATCCTTCGCAGCCTGCAAAGCAAACTCTTCGTAGTTTGCAAAGAATGAAAATTCTTCGCAGCCCTACGAAGAAATTCTTCGCAGACTTTTAACAGTGCGTGAGGAAAAATCCCACACGCGTGTAGGAGATATGCAAGAAAGGTATGGGAATTTTATGGGACGCATTTTGAAAAAGCGAAGGAATTTTTCTTGCTTCCGTACCTTCATTTCCTGCTTCCCCCCCTTCCCCCCCTCTCTCTCTCTCTCTCTCTCTCTCTCTCTCTCTCTCTCTCTCTCTCTCTCTCTCTCTCTCTCTCTCTCAAGTTATTGTCAAGTAAGTACCGGGTGTTTCTTTGAATGCGTAACAGTGTTGCGAGACTGCATACTCTCCAGCGCTGCAGGGGCCATGGCGCCTTACGGGCAAATGGGGTAGGCACGCCCCCAACACTGTTACGCATTCAAAAAAACACTCGGTACACAATCAAGTCACAATGAAATACCTTACCGGATGAGGAGTTGAACCTTGGACCTTGCGGTTGCGAACTCTTTACGCTGACCACTGGACCATCGAGGCGGGATGAGAGGGATGCCTAAGAGTCCCCAGGTCACTCCACAGCCGCCCGGCTCGCCCCGCCCGCCCGGCCCGCTGGGAAATTCCCGAAGGGTGGCTCAGGAGGGCAGGGAAGCTACGGCGTACCACTTCATGACGGATTTCCGATGTTCTCATTAGGTTTCTAATTTGGTTCTTGTCCTTTTCATTTACTTTTAATAATTAAGCATTATACAATTCGCACCGAAACCACCAGGATACGAAGCAGGGACGTTACTTCCCGATCACATGAGTATTTGAAACGGGTTGGCGGTCACTTGCACTCCATTTAACAGTTATTTATGATATGCAAGTTTGCAGAAGAATCGTAAATTTACTACATTCTCTAGTAAATTTACTGAAATCTACCGAAATGTACAATATACAAATAGTAAAATTCCCACACTGTGTGGGAAAGTATTCTAATCAAACACTAATAGGCATCTTACTACAAGAGTAAAGGATTTTTCACATACCTATCGTAATTTGACACACAATTGCACGTATAGAAAAAATCCCACACGTTTGTGGTGGATTTCGCGTCCCACACGCGTATGGAATTTTTCCTACACACATGTATGGCAAAAATCCGAACAAATATTTATAGTGCAGAATTCAAATCAGACCTATAAAGCAAACACAGACGAAAGCTTGTTATAACAACAGCCGTGTACTTTTCGTTGTCAATGAAGTTTAAGTTAATGATACGGGTCACTCTTAAAACACGTTTCAATCAAGTTATTACAAAGGTAAGAAGGTTTTGAAATTACCTGCACAGACTTCCAGAACGAGAAAACATCTTCTGGAACATGGAACATTAAAACAATTTCTCTCCAGTGTGGGTACGCAGGTGTTTGCGCAGATTTTCTGACCTAGAAAACATTTTCTGACACACGGAACACCCAAAGGGTTTCTCTCCAGTGTGGGTACGAAGGTGGGTGCGCAGAGTTCCTGACTCAGAAAAGGTCTTGTGGCACACGGAACACTCAACTGGTTTCTCTCCAGTGTGGGTACGGAGGTGGGTGCGCAGATGACCTGACTGAGAAAACATTTTCTGACACACGGAACACCCAAAGGGTTTCTCTCCAGTGTGGGTACGAAGGTGGGTGCGCAGAGTTCCTGACTGAGAAAACATCTTGTGGCACACGGAACACTCAAACGGTTTCTCTCCAGTGTGGGTACGGAGGTGGGTGCGCAAAGCAGAAGACGTACAAAACATCTTGTGGCACACGGAACACTCAAACGGTTTCTCTCCAGTGTGGGTACGGAGGTGTCTGCGCAGACTTCCTGACTCAGAAAACATCTTGTGGCACACGGAACACTCAAACGGTTTCTCTCCAGTGTGGGTACGGAGGTGGGTGCGCAGACTTGATGGCTGAGAAAACATTTTCTGGCAAACGGAACACTCAAACGGTTTCTCTCCAGTGTGGGTACGGAGGTGGGTGCGCAGATTTCCTGACCGAGAAAACATTTTCTGGCACACGGAACACTCAAACGGTTTCTCTCCAGTGTGGGTACGAAGATGGGTGCGCAGATCTCGTGACTTAAAAAACATCTTGTGGCACACGGAACACTCAAACGGTTTCTCTCCAGTGTGGGTACGGAGGTGGCTGCGCAGATGACATGAATCAGAAAACATCTTGTGGCACACGGAACATTGAAACGGTTTCTCTACAGTGTGGGTCCGCATGTGTTGCCGGAGTCCAGAAGAGGTAGAAAAGATCTTGTGGCACACGGAACACGCAAACGGTTTGTCTGCAGTGTGGGTACGGAGGTGTCTGCGCAGATGTTGTGACTGAGAAAACACCTTCCGGCACACGGAACACTCAAACGGTTTCTCTCCAGTGTGGGTACGAAGATGGGTGCGCATAGCTCCTAACTCAGAAAACATCTTCTGGCACACGGAACACTCAAACGGTTTCTCTCCAGTGTGGGTACGGAGGTGGGTGCGCAGATTTCCTGCCTGAGAAAACATTTTCTGGCACACGGAACACTCAAACGGTTTCTCTCCAGTGTGGGTACGAAGATGGGTGCGCAGATCTCGTGACTTAAAAAACATCTTGTGGCACACGGAACACTCAAACGGTTTCTCTCCAGTGTGGGTACGGAGGTGGGTGCGCAGACTTGATGGCTGAGAAAACACTTTCTGGCACACGGAACACTGAAACGGTTTCTCTCCAGTGTGGGTACGGAGGTGGTTGCGCAGACTTCCTGACTCAGAAAACACTTTCTTGCACACGGAACACTGAAACGGTTTCTCTCCAGTGTGGGTACGCAGGTGGTTGCGCAGACTTCCTGGCTCAGAAAACATCTTCTGGCACACGGAACACTCAAACGGTTTCTCTCCAGTGTGGATACGGAGGTGGGCGCGCAGATCAGCAGACCTAGAAAACGTCTTGTGGCACACGGAACACTCCAACGGTTTCTCTCCAGTGTGGGTACGGAGGTGGTTGCGCAGACTTGATTGCTGAGAAAACATTTTCTGGCAAACGGAACACTCAAACGGTTTCTCTCCAGTGTGGGTACGGAGGTGGCTGCGCAGATGACTTGACTGAGAAAACATCTTGTGACACACGGAACATTGAAACGGTTTCTCTCCAGTGTGGGTACGGAGGTGGGTGCGCAAAGTAGAAGATCTAGAAAACACTTTCTGGCACACGGAACACTGAAACGGTTTCTCTCCAGTGTGGGTACGGAGGTGGGTGCGCAGATTTCCTGACAGAGAAAACATTTTCTGGCATACGGAACACTCAAACGGTTTCTCTCCAGTGTGGATACGGAGGTGGGCGCGCAGATCAGGAGACGTAGAAAACATCTTGTGGCACACGGAACACTCAAACTGTTTTTCTCTTGTTTGGTGAGCAACTTGGGTTCTTAGATTCCTCCTTGATTTTGTAGACATCTTGAGGCAATTCGAACAGGGAACCCTGAAAATAGAGGGTATGTTGTCAGTATACACACTTTCATCACTGGGAAAACAAATGTCAAGTTCTGGATGTCGATCTGGTCTAAATGTCAACTGCACAGTAAAAAAGAATTGGAGAGATTTTACAGAAATAGTCTTGGAATAGTTAGTGTCAAGACATTTTCTTGTAAAATTACCATAGTCTGTAAAATTACAGAACTCTAGTAAAAAGAAATCTAGAATATATGTAGAATTGTGCTTTCCGGTACATTTTCTGTAAAGTTTTTACAGGCTTTTTCTGTAAAATTTTACTATGAAAAGTATGGTAAAATTACGTGTTGCATCTTCTAGAAGTACAGACGTCAGCAAAATATCTACCCGGTAGGATCTTGTACTTTCACAAGATTGTGGGAAGTAAAACCATATTACATGTACTTTGTTGTAAAACCCATGCAAAGTATGGTAAAATTACATTTTGCATCTTTCAAAAGTACAGAAGTTGGTGTATTATATACCCCGCAAGTTCTTTATTAATATTAATATGTATTTTTATTAATCGAAGGCCACACAAACAGTTTGTTCCTTTTTCTCCTCACAGAAGAATGGAGTGATTTTTACAGGGAATAACTGGTTGTGAAATTCGCAATACTAGGGTAATTTTCCATGTCATCTGTAATAGTCCAGGAAAGATGTAGTAATTTTGCCGCTTTCGGTAAAATTACCACTCTTAATAGCGAAAATTACAGTTTTCTGTAAACTTTACCAGTACTTTTCTGTAAAACTACCGAACTTGTAATTTTACAGACATAGTGTCTGTGGTGCACACCATGGTGTGCACTTGCTATAGACGGTATACCGTTGGTTTCTCTAACAGTGAAGTGTAGCACTGTTTAAAATTCCGTAGCGTATTACGGGAATGGTTAGGAAGAGCATCGTAGTATTTGTTTTACGGAGTGGTCCGTACCTCCAAAATACGGCAAAAACCGTAGTTGTAAATTACGGCCGCTTCCGTACTTGTTTAAGTACGGAGAGTCCCGTAAAAAGTTTCCATAAAAAGTGCCGTAGTAGCAAAAATATGCAGAATACGGGATTTGGGGGTACGGGTTGCATCGTATTTAAGAAGTACGGCAAGGTTCGTAAATCGATTGGTACGGTCGAACCGTATACATAAAATACGGTTCACACCGGCTAAATAATATCCGGACAAAACCGTAAAAATTTCCGTAAAAATTTTTAACAGTAGTTAAAAATTTCCAAGGTATTCAGCAAATAGTGTGTCCCTTGGCACGTACACACTATTTACTGCATACATGGTCATGTATTCATTATTTACTGAATACCTGTAAGTATGCAGTAAATAATGAATACATGTAGACACTTGGTTTTCCAGAGAAACTCCTCAAAAAAATGTGAGGGATTTCTCTCGAGTTTTGAGGAGATATCCTCAAAATTTGAAGAGGTTCCCTCAAATTTCTTATTTGAGGTAGTTCCCTCAAATTTTGGGAGTTCTTCTAACTTTCCACTTTTTCTCAAAAAATAAAAATGAGGCATTGTTTTAGCCGTAATTGTGGCCTGGTTCTCTCAATTGATGCGATGCGAGATGCGTTACTCTACTCGTCATGCAGGGGGGCGGGGCGGGGCGGGAGGCAGCGCGGTGGGTTTGGTTTGTTTGCCGGGGCGGTGCGGCGCGCAGGCAAGAGCGCCGTGTTTGCGGATAAGTTTAGAGACAAACAGGTGCCGGGCCGGGCCGGGCCGGGCCGCGGTCAGAGGAACAATGTGTAAACAGTGTCGACAAATGATGAGCTACTTATGTCCGCTGCGTGCAAACAGAGATACACGCACCTAGGAGGAGCGGGGGCGGGGGCGGGGGTCGACGCACTGGGCGCACTGGGCTTACTGTTAGCCCGTCTCTCTCTCTCTCTCTCTCTCTCTCTCTCTCTCTCTCTCTCTCTCTCTCTCTCTCTCTCTCTCTCTCTCTCTCTCTCTCTCTCTCTCTCTCTCTCTCTCTCTCTCTCTCTCTCTCCCCTCTCCACCTCTCCCTCTCCCTCGCTCTCTTGCAATCGAAAGGATTTCCATTTATACAAAGCAGCGCCCCGCTGTACAGGGAATCTAAGTGTACGAATGTCTCTCGGTTCCTGGTGAGTGAATATAGTTTTACGCATACTTCTTAGCAGTGAAGATGAGCGAATACGCCTTGCAAGCCGTAGCCATTTGTGTATCTCTAAAACCTACACACCAAAGTGTATTCACTCACCTACAACTGCGTGAATATTTTGTCACGCATCTATAAGTGCGTGAAAAAATCCTCACTAGCCTTCAAGGGAGCGACATTCGTTATATGCGTGTTCCGCGGGTTCGTCAAAACGTTTATAAATCTTTGAGAAACCAGGACAAAACAAAATTACACTAATAAATAATTATGAGTCGCGGTGTATTTTATTTAAATTTTATAAAATTTTTTTTGCGCTGACGATTTGCTTGTAGGGCCCCTGTAAGGTGACTCCCGAAGGAGCAGGGCGGGGCGGGGCGGGGCGGGGGAGGTTTGCTGCTGCTGCCGCTCATCTGGGACTCGACGCTCGACTGGAGACGGGAGGGTAACGCGACTTGACGCTGATGACCAGCACGAGCACGAGGCAGGCGCGGGGCTGGGGAGGGGGGAGGAGGGGGTGCGGGGGCCCCACCGGGCCCACCTGGCCCCTGGACCCGCCCCGTGCAGCGGCCTAGCTTTGTCTATGCCCAGCCAGCACCTGAGGAGGGCGAGTAGGAGGAGGAGGGGGAGGGGGAGCAGAGGGAGGAGGAGGGGGAGGAGGACCTTGGGGGAGGGGGCCGGGGGTCGACGACTTTGTCATTCTCTTTTATGCTGTCACTTCCATCCCGGAGCGTCCAGGTCGGGCCGCGCATTGTGAGCCGGCTACCTTTATTCGGGGGGCTGGAAAGACTGTCGAGGGAGCGGGGTGAGGGCGGGGCGGGGTGGGGCGAGGTGGGGTGGGGCGGGGCGGGGCGGGGCGGGGCGTGGCGGGGTGGGGCGGGACCGTAGGGAGTTGGCCGAAAAACAGGAGTAACAGCAGACAATAAGGGTTGCGGGGTCCCTCCAGGAATCAGCAGAGGAGAGGGTTTTGGTCTAAAATCACGCCTCGCCAATAGAGGAGAGGGGATGGACATCAACTAAACTACAAAGAGTTAAAAATCGTGATGATTGATTAAATTTGTACTGTATTGTTTTTTTTATATTTTTATTTTGAAAGGAAATGGGGTTGAAGCCCACTACCAAATTAAACTGACTTTTTAAAGACTGTAGCCGTAGCCTGATGGCCTGGGGAGGCAGGGCCGCAGGACGCGCGCTGAACACCTGCCTTAGCCTCCTCCCCTCCCCCTCCCTCTTCCGTCGTATTCTTCCCTTATCCTGACTTTGAGAGATTCTCCTAATTGGGACGGAATGAAAAAAAGGCGGGAAGCTGGTCTCTGCAAGGCTTAGGAAACGATCTTAGATTTGGAAACGCACGTTGAATAGTGAGTACGCAGTATTGTGGAAGATAATTATTGGTCGGAGTGAAGGGAAAAAAATACAAAAAAATAAACGGAGGAATCATTTTGCAGTGAGTTTGACGGCTCGTCAGTCAGCGAGGGGGGCTCCTGTTGGGAGCATTTTACTCCGGGCTCCGGGTGCCCCGGAGCGGCGGCCGGGAGAGAGCGAGAGCGAGAGCGAGAGAGAGAGAGCGACAGAGGCAGGTGAAGGGGGCCATCTTGTTGTGGACTCTCTCGCACCCGCGCCATAAACCCTTCTCTCTCTCTCTCCCTCACACTTGACGCCGCTCCGGGGCGCCGCCGCCGCTCCGGCTCCGGTCCGGAGTCCGGAGGAGTGGACCTGGCCGTGGGGGTCGGGCCTGCACGGCGCCAGGCGCCCCGGCCCCGGCGCCACTCGGTCCGGAACCAAGAGGCACCGGAGTAACGCACCTGCAGGTGGGTACACTGTTCGAAATGAGACTTTTATTCGCTACAGACCGGGCTGCTGCATTAATCGTGATGGAGTGCGGGTCACCGTCGGGCAACGATATACGAGTACACATCGGGGCCGTGCTGAGTGTGTGTGTGTGTGTGTGTCTCCGTGTGCACGCGCGCGTGCGTACAGCGCCGAAGCGATACCCGCCCCGCCCCGCCCCGCCCCGCCCCGCCCCCACACCGCGCCCCGCCCCCACGCCACGCCACGCCCCACTCAGTGCATATCAGCTCCGCAGCTGGTGCCCGGCCCGCGCTCCAGTTGAGTGCAGCAGCAGCAGGACTTGGTCCGCCGCGTGACATTATACTCGCCGCGGACACTATCTTGCCGGAAAATGACTCTCTCTTGATTTTCTGTTTGCAGTGTACTGCACTGTACACGGGGCGACCCACATCCTGACCTGGCCGCACTGCACTTGCATTGTCGCCCGCCCGTCCATTATCGGCCTCAGCCGGACTGGAGCCGGAACCGCCACGGTCCGGAGGCAATGTTCCGGTAAAACATTTCCGGTCCGTTGTTGCCGTGTCGTCCAGGAGGGTGCCTCCGCCTGAGGTGCATGGCGGGGCGGGGCGGGGCGGGGCGGGGCGGGGCGCGTGCAGGGGTGGGGGGCTTCGTGCCCGCTCCTGATTGAGTTGTGCGGCGAGAATGTGCAACGAGAGTGGCGGAGCGCGGGGCGCGGCCTGGGCCTGGAAATGACTTAATTTACGCGCGCTATTCGCGGAAATGACGTGTATTTGCAAGGCGTCCGAGCAAAAATGCAGAGGAGAAAGAAGGGGCGATCGCAGGCAGCGTATGCCTGAGTGTTGGAGTGCGTGTGCGTGCGAGGTATGAGAAACTGGCGCAGTTGAGTATAGTTGTAATGGCTCTCAGCGCGGACGTGCTTGTAAGAGCACAGTAGTTTGCTTGCACGTCGGATACTAACATACTGAGTTCGTCAGGATTTTATATTCCCTATGATTCAACAACTCGCGAGCGTGACCACATAGTGGTGACGTCGCACTCAATGTGTTCAGAATTAAGGACATATGTCGTAGAGAATTAAGGCATCCTTGACCTCGTTTTTGCAGCATGATGCTGTGGATGTCGCGATTGGGTCGTCCTCTACCGCAGCCTTTATATATCTCCCTCTCTCGCTCTCTCTCTCCCCCCCTCTCTCTCTCTCTCTCTCTCTCTCTCTCTCTCTCTCTCTCTCTCTCTCTCTCTCTCTCTCTCCTCTCGCCTCTCTCTCTCCTCTCGGCTCTCTCTCTCCTCTCGCCTCTCTCTCTCTCTCTCTCTCCCTCTCTCTCTCTCTCTCTCTCCCTCTCTCTCTCCCTCTCTCTCGCCTCTCTCTCCCTCTCTCTCCCTCTCTCTCCCTCTCTCTCCCTCTCTCTCCCTCTCTCCCTCTCTCTCCCTCTCTCTCCCTCTCTCTCGCTCTCTCCGCGGCGCCCAGTCGTGATCCTGTTGGGAGGTCTGCTGCTCTCTATGACGGTGTGGCGGCGGGGCGCGGCGGGAGAGCAGAGTGGGGCCCTGCCCAGCGTCAGTGTTGGGTCTGGTAACGGGCGCATAGCTCGCCCCGCCCCGCCCCGCCCCGCCCCGCCCCGCCCCGCCCTGCCCTGCCCCGCCCCGCCCCGCCCCGCCCAGAGAGTTTATTAGTTGATTTGTATCGGCCGCGCGCTTTTTCCATGTCGTCCGCCCGGGCTGGGCTGGGCTCGGCGACGTCCCGCAGCTCTCTATAGCGCAACTATGGCGCTGTAATGAAGACGAATTAACCTCAATACGTCTGGGAGCGAGCGAGTGCGTCCCGGCGCGCACAAGGGGCTCTAAATGAACGTTCTGCGTGCGCGCGCGGGGGGGGGGGGGGGAGGGCACTGGTATCGCCACGCCACGCACGCCAGATGGGCTGGTGGTGCGCTTATCTGCCGCCTTCATGCGGCCCGCCCCCGCCCCGCCCTGGCGATCAGTGAACATTCATTGAGAGGTCCGCCCCCGCCCACTTCGCGTCGTGTCGGGTCGGTGCCCGGCCCGGCTCCGAGATGGAGCAGTGGTTTCGTGAACCTCGGAGACTCCGGAACATACTACCAAAGGCGAACCCAGGACCCGCCCCGCCTCACCCGCCTTACCCCGCCCCGCTTCACCCCGCCCCGCCTCACCCCGCCCCGCTTCACCCCGCCCCGCTTCACCCAGCCCCACCCCGACTCGCCCCGACTCACCTCACCCCTCTCCTCCCCGCCCTCTACGCCCTCTGCGACACCGCACACGCGTAGTGTTGACAGGAACGTTGCCAAGACACAGTGGAGTACAGCGGGCTGCATCATCGCCTGCCTACTAGGCAACACCTTAGCACAGGTGCGTGCATGTTGCATAGCGCAGATACAGCCAGCTTTACTCCACGGGGCTACCTATGTATTGCGTATACTGTTAATTTCGGGTGCTCAGAAATTGTACGCCACGGCGTGCAGTGATCGTACGCCAGAGGCGTACACCACGCAAAACTGTACGCCTGGCGTACGACGACAGCACACCGTTGGCGTACAGTGACGGCACACCTTCTTCAAACAATGGAAACGTGGGACGTCAAGGGTGTCATCGTACGTCAGGGGTGCAGTTTAGCGTGGTGTGCGCCTCAGGCGTACGATCACTGTACGCCTTGGCGTACAATTTATGAGCACTCCAGATTAGCAGTGTACTTTTCTGGCAGCACTGGTGCGCGTGGCTCCCCGCTCCCGCCCAGGCACAATCGCCAGCAGCTGACTGATTCAGAAGAGCGCTCATCTCACTCTATCTCTCTCGCACCTATACGGCGCGCCTCATGAGTGCGATAGAGACAGAGCGAGGAGAGCGCTCTTCTGGATCAGTCGGCAGACGTTCCCGCGCAGTTTTGTCGTCGTGGCGATGCGACTCCTGTTGCTTCTGATGGCGTCGCAGCAGCAGAGAAAGAGGATCGAATAAAAACACGACGACACAAAACCGCTGCTTGGCCGGGCCGGGCCGGGCCGGCGGGGCCAGGAGGCCAGCACGCCGAGTGCAGGAGGTCCTGCATGTCGCTCCGGGGGATGAGCCTTGGCTGTGGAGTAGCGGGGAGCGGAGGAGGGGGAGGGGGGCGTAGGGGGCCCCCAATCATTAGTAGCAGCGGTCGTCCATCCCTCGGGCGTCCGCGTTCTGAGCGCGCGCTGGCTCGTCTGTGTGTGTGTGAGGGAGATAGAGCGACGCCCCTCAGTCTCGTGGGTGGTATAGGTCTATATAGAGCCTCGGATCAGCCTGCCCGACCCCGCCCAGCGGGGCCCAGCGGGCGCTCAGGACCACAGTATAATGTCTCATTCAGCTGGCATATGACACCGGGCCCAGGCGCGGGCGGGTCCAACGCGGGGCGGGGCGGGGCGGGGCAGGGTGGGGCGCACTATGAGAAATCCAGCGGACGTCGTAAAACTGTGCGCCTGTGTGTGTGTGTGTGTGTCATGTGTCATGGGGCCCACGTGACGGCAGGGCGCGCGCGGCGGGCCGGTTTTCTATCGTCGATGGCCGGCTGATAGCGCGCGCGGGGCTGTTGGACCGCGTCGTTGAGCTCTACCCGAGAATCGGCCAGGACGACGAGCAGGGTGATTCCACACAGTGGTGTCGTCGCTCTGTCCTTGTCGCACTCATGCGGCGCGGCCATACGGAGCAAGAGAGAGGACAGTTCTAAACGCTGTTTGGAATCACCCTGCTGGAGGGCGGGGGACTCGATGACATTTTCCGAATCTGTGCAGTCGTCCCGTCCCGTCTGTCTGTCCCCATGGTGACGGTGGCGGAGGCGCACCGGGCGGCTGTAGCGCGGCGCGCCGCGGCGGGGAGGTCCCGTTTCAAACGTCGAAAGCGGGCGGCGGCGCGCGGGGCCGTGCCGGCTGCATGGGGGGCCGCGTCCACCGCGGCGCGGCGCGGGGCGGGGCGGCCCGGCCCTGCATGACTTGACTCGGGCGGGGCGGGGCGGGGCGGGACCACCCCGGCGGGTCGACGACGCGACGGGGACAGCTGCTGTCCCTGTCCGCCCGTTCGTCCGCAGCTGTCGCCCTGTCCGCGCGGTGCCCAACTGTCCGGCGCGGCGCGGACAGCTGTCCTCCTGCCCGGCGTCGTCGGCGTCGTCGTCGACGTCGTCGTCGACGGCGTCGTCGTCCTCCCGGCGCGTGAGGGGCCCCCGCGCGTTCCCCGGGCGGCGGCGCGCCGCGTCGTCGGGTCGGCGCCGGGGGTGTTTTAAAATAGCACGCGGAGTCACTCGCACGCACGCACCTTATTGACAGCAGGTCAGGTCGGGGGCACGGCGCGGGCGCGGCGCTGCTGGCTCGGGGCCTCTACTGCTGCGCCCATGCTGCAGCTGTGGCTGCAGCCATCACTGCGTCGGTGGTCGGGTGTATATCCTTTGAGGTGCGTCGTCACTGTTCACTAGTCTCACTGCACTACTACTACGCGGCGGCGGCGGTCGCACTCGCGCGGACGGCGTCGCGAAGCAGGAGGGTCCTGGCGGCGTCGGCGGCGTCGTGGCGGTGCGCTCTCGGTGCCACGGCTGCGCGGACTAAACCAAACCGAGCAGCCGAGCCCCAGGCCGCGCCGACCAACGCCGTAGCCGCGCCAGCAGCCGGCCCAGGAGGAGAGGGAGGAGGAGGAGGAGTGGGCCCGGCGACCGCCAGAGGGAGGCTGTAGGCCGGGGGGGGGGGGGGCTGCGGGGGCCCGGGGGCCTCGTGGTGGAGGGGGTAGGGGCGGCGGCGGGACCGACACTCCTCTCTCTCGCCGTCTCTCTCGCTCCTGAGGGGTTCTAGCCTCTCTCTCCGTCCTTCTCTCTCCGATCGGGAGGCTCGGAATTGAGTTGTGCTGCTCGGGGTGACAGCGGCCCGGCCCAGCCCGGCCCAGGACTGCCCCACGTTGCCAAGTCGTACCTGCCGTACGGGCCCCGCCGGGATGCTGCCTGGTCCATGGCGTGGCCCGGGGCGGGGCGGGGCGGGGTAAGGTGAGGCGGGGTGGATGCAGCTCAATCATGGGGCCGTCATTACTGCACCCGACGTCATTATCGCCGCGCTCAGGAAAGAAAACAACTCACGCACGCACCCCGCTGTAAGGGCGGCTAGGCTCGAGAGGAAAAAGAAAATAAAGAGCAACAGGACGGCGATAGGCGCCTGCTGGCCGGCCGGGCCGGCCCCGCTCCCCGCCTGCCTGCCTGTCATTTGATCGAAAAGATTTATCCCCAGAATATACAAAATCTGGTTGAAGGAGGGAGGTAGTTGGGGTTATGGGAGTGTGTAAGTTAACGGCCTTATTTTGTTTTTTCCAAGAAGCTGTCGTTGATCAGGTGGAAATTATTTTTTGAAAAAGATGTTGAGGTGGGTAGGGCTGCGCGCGCTCCGGGCCGGCGAGACGGCGCGGCCGGCAGGTGTTGTGAGCATTTGGCGAGCAGGCTACGGCTCTTGTAGTGGGGAATTTGGAATCAACAGGGTCCAAGGGGAGCGGGGCTCGGCAAGGTGCTGCCGCCCCGCCCCGCCCCGCCCCGGTCCAATGTGATGGGGAAGGGGCGGGAGGGGGCGGGGCGGGGTGTTGAAGATTAAGACGTAACCGTGTGGAGAACACGAAGGAAACAAGAAGAAAAGCCCAGAGCTCACCGCTTTGCCCCCTCCCCTCACCCTGTAGCTCCGTCCTCCTCGCTCTTGTTCGCAATCGCACACCTTTGCCTCTTCTCTCTCTCTCTCTCTCTCTCTCTCTCTCTCTCTCTCTCTCTCTCTCTCTCTCTCTCTCTCTCTCTCCCTCTCTCCCTCTTTCCGGCCCTTTCCGATTCGTCGTCTTTTTCTCCCTCTTATCCCCTGCAGAGCTGGACGCGACTATAGTAATTTATTTGCACGTCCTGGAGGCGTGGCCCGGCTGGCGAGGAGGGGCGGGGCGGGGCGGGGCGGGGCGGGGCGCGGCGGGGCGCGGCGGGGCCGGCAGCCCGGCCTGGCGCGCCAGTGCTTGGCCGGTCGGCTTGCCGGTCAGGTGTGGGAATAATTCAGCCTGGTCGCAATAATAACAAGACTGAAAAGCCCTTTAGGGCACCTCACCCCGCCCCTCCCCGCCCCACCCTACCCCACCCTACCTCACCCCAGCCCGCCCCAGAACCATGACACCGCTCCCATACATCTCGATTACGCTGCACTTTACCCAATCTTGCTAAGAAAAGTAGGCAATAAGTCGCCCAATGGAAAAAGGGCTGCATCTGCGCTCGCCTACTAGGCAGCATCCTAGCACAGGTGCTCATATCTTGCCAAGTAGGCAAGCACATATTCAGCCCGCTTTACTCTACTGTGTTTGGGCTACTTATTGCCTACTTTTCTGTCATTGACTAGGCCTAATAGACCACGGTGCGAGCTGGCGCGTCAGCCTGCCGGTCTCAGGGTAGGCAACCCGCGCGCACGGCTGCGCGCCGCGGTGCTGCGCTGCCCGCCTGCCGGGCGCCCCGGCCCCGCCGCGCCGCACCATCCTGTAGCCCTGCTGCCGCCGGTGCCGATTGGTATGCAGGTCCACGGCTGCAGGGCTCCTGTTGTCCTGCTGGTCGAAGGGCCCCGGCCCGGCCCAGCCGCACCACTGCGGGCCGAATCCATCATATCGTGAATCAGGTTCGGCCGGTTGTCGCCGGCCGGGGCCGCCGCATAGCGAGCGCGCTACTCTCGATACGAATATGAACGTGAATCGTGAAGGTTTTTATAGGCGTGCTATTGAGGGGACGGGCCGGCCCAGCCGAGTGTGTTTAATCACTCTCGGCGCTGGACAGCTACCGCGCCGGTATGGTGTTTTTGTGCGTGAGAGTAATACCTCCACTTCCACCAAAACAATTTTTTAAAAAAAGAAAAAAGAACGGAACAGAACGTTAAAAAAGAAATGTCTCTAGGGTCCTCTTCCTGTCGGAGGCTGACGGGAAGGGTCCGGATGAGGTCGTAACCTCCATTAGCACCCCCCTGCAGGGCCTGGGCTTGGGCCGTCGTGGGTCGCACCTCGCGGCAATGAGCGTCTCGTGAAGCCATCACCCATTCGAAATTGAAATAATAAAAAAAATTATAATTGAAACAATAATAATCAAGAAAATAACAACAATAGTAATGACTGACAAAATATCCCGCTCCTTGGCCCGAAACGGTTTATTTGCTCGGTGTCTCCCGTGAGCCATACGTCACGCGCGGCGCGGCACCCCGTCGCCCATTCCTCCCGAATTACAAACCGTTATCAGGGGCGATAAAACACTCCCGACGCACGGGCAGTAGCGCCTCTCGACAACTCAACTCTCTGTCCCGCCCCGCCCCGCCACGCCTCGCCTCGCCGCGCCAGGTCACATAAATTTCCATACAAACGACGTATTTCACCCCGTGTGTGTGTCTGTGTGGGTGAGTGTGTGTGTGTGTGTGTGTGTGTGTGTGTTTGTGTCGGTCGGGGGGACAATGTGCCGAAGGCGAAAGAAATCACGCTCACGGTATCAGAAGCGCCCGGCCGGCCAGCAGCCCGCGCCGATCCTGGGAAACAAAAGCAGCTAGTGTCCTGCTGGCGGCCGAGGACTGCACCAACCAATGGGGAATTCCGGTGTACAAGACCAGAAAAATCACCTGGGAAATCGCACGTAAATCAGATGGGAGTCAGTGAAATCAGAGAAAATCTTTGGAAATCTTTGAAAATCTGTGAAAATCTCCAACACTCGAAACCCTCTCGAAATCACTTGAAAATCTTTGAAAATCTCACAGAAATTCGCTGGAATTCGTAGAAATGTCACAATTTAATGTTTGAAATCAGTGGAATTCGTGTGAAGTCAGTGGAATTCACGTGAAATCAATGGATACCTAACCGAATCAACGGGAATCAATCCATCGGAATATCTGAAAAGTCAGTGGAAATCTTGTAGAAATCCTCGAAATCATTATACTTTGGAAATCCGGAAATCAAGTGTACAAATTTTTGTCAAGTTGTGGGTCCCTCGCACCAAGCTCTCTCCAGGCCCTGCCCCTGCACGACCAGCAGCTGTATCCTCACGCCTCCGAGCATCGCGCCGCGGCTGCTGGCTGCTGGAGCTGCTGGAGCCGCTGGAGCCGCTGGAGCTGCTGGAGCCGCTGGAGCTGCTGGAGCTGCTGGAGCCGCTGGAGCCGCTGGAGCCGCTGGAGCCGCTGGAGCTGCTGGAGCCGCTGGAGCCGCTGGAGCCGCTGGAGCCGCTGGAGCTGCTGGAGCTGCTGGAGCTGCTGGAGCTGCTGGAGCCGCTGGAGCCGCTGGAGCCGCTGGAGCCGCTGGAGCCGCTATGGAGCCGCTGGAGCCGCTGGAGCTGCTGGAGCCGCTGGAGCCGCTGGAGCTGCTGGAGCTGCATCCTCACGCCTCCGCCCCTTGTATAGCACCGCGCCGCGGCTGCTGGCTGGAGCTGCTGGAGCTGCACAAGTGAATTGTCTCTCTCCTGCTCTCTGCGCTTCTCGGAACAGCTGGCGCGGACTTTCTGCGGAAGTGGCTGCTGGTCGGCAGGACGGTGAGGTCCTGCAGGCGCTGCCGGCCTGGCGCTGCTGCTTCCCGCGCCGTCCCAGGAGACTTACGTCCCTCCCCATCTACCCGCCAGCACCTGACTCTGCTTCCATCCGGCGCCTTGCCCGCCTGCCCGTGTGCTTCTTTGTAAACCAGAGGCGTTTGGACCCGCTCCATTGAAGAAAAGAGAGAGAGAGAAGTGTTCGACGCAGTACAAGCAAGAGAGACAGAACATAGAAGTTTGACGGACCAATAATAGTAGAGAACGGTATGCAGTAGTATAGAGGACAAGAGCGGTTCGGTACGGGCCGCGTTTGTGGCGTGCTCCGAATGCATCAGGTGGGGGTGGGAGGGGGGCACTTGACATGCCGCAGGCGTCCGTGAGGCTGAGGAGTGAGTGAGAGGGGCAGAGAGAGAGACAGAGAGAGAGAGAGAGAGAGAGAGAGAGAGAGAGAGAGAGAGAGAGAGAGAGAGAGACGCAGAGGGGAGCGGGGGTCATATATACCAGTGCACTCACCTGCCGCAGCTCCACAATCAACGCCCCACCCCACTACGCCCCGCCACGCCCCACTACGCCCCGCCACGCCGCACGTGCATCGCGGTCGTGTGGTGCTGCAGCATACTCTCGAGTGAACTGGAACAGGGGTGGAAATGGATGCAGGAGAAGGAGGAGAAGAAGAAGAAGAAGAAGAAGAAGAAGGAGAAGAAGAAGAAGAAGAAGAAGAAGAAGGAGAAGAAGGAGAAGAAGCGGTGGAAAACGAGGAGCGGACGAAAATAAAAGGACCGCGAGGCTGAGATGGAATGGAGTCATCAGGCGCTGACGGTCGGAGCGGCTTTAGGTGGCAGCGGAAAGGGCGGATCAAGCGACCGGAGAGGCGATAGGAGGATTTGTCGTACTGGAATTGGATCGAAAATAAATAATTCCCTCCACTTCCGACGCTCTGGCCGCCGCAGCACCTGACGCTGACACACGGAGCAGTCCAGTCACTAGAGGGCGTGCGAGCCGCCTGACGGATGGCCCAGGGAGCCGGAGCCCCTGTATGTATGGAGAGAGAGAGAGAGAGAGAGAGAGAGAGAGAGAGAGAGAGAGAGAGAGAGAAACTATAAGAGAGACTGTAAGTCTCTCTACCTGTACACTGCTTCCTCTGATAGCGTCGCGACGCGCCCCGGCTGGACTGAGAGCCGCCGCGCCTCGAAGAAAAAGAAACACCCCATTTCCTATACGCACCTCCGGGTGCTTCCGGTCCAGCATTTCATCTAAAGTGAACGCCCGCCAGGTCCACTTTACACTCGTCCCACACAAACTTCACAATAAACCCTTATGCACTTTGTAGTGCAATAAACCTTGCAGGATTTTAAGCAAAACCATGCATAAGTATGCACACTTTTTTTCTGCATAACAATGTATAACTCTGTCTCTTATGCACAAATTTGTTCATTTTATGTACAATGTGTGCATAGTTATCAAAAAAAAATTGTGTATAACTATGGTTGTATAAAATTGAGCCTAACTACACACTAAACCCTTATGCATTTTGTTGTGCATAAACATGCAGAATTTTAACCAACCATAGTTATGCACAAATTTTGTGCATAATTATGTACAAATTGTGCATAACTATGCACAAATTGTACATAGTTATGCATGAAATTGTGCATACTCTTATGGTTGCTTAAAATCCTGCATGTTTATGCACAATAAAATGCATAAGGATTTAGTGTGTATGCGAATATCGTGCATAAGGGTTTAGTGAGTTCTCGATGCTTGCGACCGTTTCTGCTACGCCAATGTCATTATAAAAGCAGCAACTCAGCTGGCAAAGTCTTTTCGGGGGTGATATTAAAGCAGTTCTTAAACGGTATCTCTGATCTGCAGTCGGGCCGATTGGGCGATTCAAAATAGTTTAAACGCGAAATTCACAATGCTGTAACTGTCGCAAGAAAAGAGAGGATTGTCTGGGACGACTATAACAGTAAAGGGCTGGGCACATCGGGCACAGGCCACATATATTTACTGGAACTGTAAACGAGTGCAGTGTCGCAGGGCGGTGCGGGCGCGGGCTGCACTCGGCTGCACACGGTTCTAACGCCCAGCTGCGCCTGCGCAGATCTGCTCAGGTTACAGGCGCGCTACTCGTAACTTTTGCGCACGTCGACAGCCCCGCTGTCGGCTCAGCGTGTCGCGAGCGGTCCTTGTAGGGCGGGAGAGAGAGAGAGAGAGAGAGAGAGAGAGAGAGAGAGAGAGAGAGAGAGAGAGGGTGGGGGGAAGAGACAGACGGCCGTCCACTCCGTGAGAGCGTTGATTGGGTTGTCAGGATACGCGTGGCTGTAAATTCACCTGTCAGTGAGTTGTTACCGGGTAGAGACGAGGAAAATAAATAAAATGAAAAGGAGACCAACAAACAAAATGCTTGACTCCTTGCTCTGCTCCGTGCGTGCCAGCGAAGGCCCGCTCTGCTCTCCTCCCCGGTCCGCCCTGTACCTGTGCTGCCACTATGCCGCCGCTTCTGCTGTCCACCTGCTTTTCAGCTTATCTGTCCGGTTGTCCAGCCTGCCGGGCCGGGCCGGCCGGCCGGGCGACGGGCCCCTGGCACGGCACTCTCATACGAAGGGGCTGCTTGGCACCGAGACGCTACGCTCGCTCAACAGCCTAAGGGAATACAATATTTATTTGTGGTGGTGGTAACCGCGTGAAGGAACGCGACAGCATGCGAGGGAGGGGGCAACCACTCCCCATCCTATATAGTGTACACGGGATTTCTACTGATCGCACAAGATTTCTCTGAGATTTCATGAGATTTCACAAGATTTATCTCAGAATTCACAAGATTTCAATGAGATTTCATGAGATTTCACAAGATTTATCTCAGATTTCACAAGATTTCAATGAGATTTCATGAGATTTCTTAGTTAGATTTCCAAGGATTTTATCGAGATTTCCGAGGATTTCATCGAGATTTCCGAGGATTTCATCGAGATTTCCGAGGATTTCATCGAGATTTCTGAGGACTTCATCGAGATTTCCGAGGATTTCATCGAGATTTCTGCAGGTTTGTACACAGGATTTCGCGAGTGTTTGCCCCCTCGGCAGCTTGGCACCGGCACGCACCCAAGGCAAATACAAACACGGTTCAGTCGGGGAAAAAAATAGCACTGTGCTTACGACTGACTTTGCTTTTTCAGCAAAAGAGGCTTGCGGAAAAGTATGGGGCGAGCCCGAGCTGAGCTGCTCGTATGTGTTTTACGCTACTTTCGGTGTGCGCGAAAACACCGCCGGGATGGTGGCAAAAAATGCTGGCAAGCTTAAAATACGAGCGTATGCGTCCGTTTGAGAGGGATAAAGTTTGTCGCTGATGGCTGATAATAGCGGGGCGTTCTCAGTTCTTTGCGTTTCGGCTCGAAATTGCATGTGGCGTGGCGGGGCGACGGGGTCTTGGGGCTGATTATATGGACGCGGCAGAAGTCTGTTGCAGTGTTTTTGCTCGGCTCGAGACGATAGAGTGTTGCACAGGCAGCGCAGATCGAAGCCGCTCAGCGGCAATGCTGCAAAATGAAGGGAAAAATTTGAAAGAGCGGGAAGCAAATGCACACTGCACACAAAATTAAAGCCCACACTAATAAAAGCTGACGGTGATTTTCACTGTACGCTACTGTTAACCCTGCAGCACTGTAGATTACGGTGAATTTTCGCCGTAAGCTACGGTGAATGTCACTGTGAGCTATGGTGATGCACCCTGATTCACCGTAGCTTACAGTGGTATTCTCTGTAGCTTACGCTGAAAATTCACCGTACCTTATGGTGAAAATTCACCGTAGCTTACGGTGAAAATTCACCGTACCTTAGGGTGAAAATTCACCGTAGCTTACGGTGAAAATTCACCGTAGCTTACGGTGAAAATTCACCGTACCTTAGGGTGAAAATTCACCGTAGCTTACGGTGAAAATTCACCGTACCTTAGGGTGAAAATTCACCGTTGCTTAGCGCGAAAATTCACCGTCAGCTACAGTGCTGCAGGGTTCAGCGTAGCTTACAGTGAAAATCACCGTAAGCTTTTTAGAGTGCGAGTGGGTCGTTTTAGTTTATATTATATTTTTTTCTCGGAGGCTGACATAAAGCAGAACGGGACGTCCAATAAACACCGCCGTTGTCGACGCCGACCTGGCTGGGCTGCTGCCGCTGATTGTCGAATAAATTTACAACGCGTCTGCGCCGCCAGGGGTCTTTCCTATGACTTGCCGCGACAAATAGCAAGTGATTTCCAACCTTATTTCTGATGGTATGAATTATTGCCCCGCCCCGCCACTCCTCCGTCTCCCGTTCTTTCGCTGCAGCGCGCGCAAAGTTTCTGCGAAGGCTCCTCAAAGAAATAGACACAAAAGCGAACGGGAAGAGAACGAGAGAGAGAGAGAGAGAGAGAGAGAGAGAGAGAGAGAGAGAGAGAGAGAGAGAGAGAGAATAGGAGGGACGGAAACAATTGCGACCCGCCATAAAATTCATACGGTGGGCGAGGCGAGGCGGCCTCACGCCTGTCAGCTGACACTTCGCCGTCAACAGTAATATTCCGCGAAGCAATCATACTTTCAATAAAATTATAAACTTTTTTCCGTATAATGACCTGCGACGGACAGGTTCATGATCTTTCTTTTTCTGCTCCCTCTCCCTCTCTCGAGGGCATTTCCCTCCCCGTGCACTTGCTCCCCGTGCAGCAGCTCGCACTTTCACATGCGCAAAAGTCTGCCACTCCATACACTACTTTGCACGGAGTTCCCCGCCGCCCGCCCCGCCCCGCCCCGCCCCGGCCCCGTGCTTTGGGATCGGATATTCTGTGGATATTCTCCGCGATCCGAGTTGTGACAAGGGGCCTGGTGCGGGCCGGCCTATTAGCACTGTTTAATCCTCTGTACTCTGTGTACGCCCTCCCCCACCTACACCCGTATCTCTCTCTCTCTCTCTCTCTCTCTCTCTCTCTCTCTCTCTCTCTCTCTCTCTCTCTCTCTCTCTCACACACACATTCAGCATTCAGCTCTATAAGAGCCTCTCCTATGTGCGTTGGACCGATACGGTGCAGGTAGTCCTCCTTGCTGTAATCTTTGCCGTCCTGCCCGCGAGACCGAGCCCCCCCCCCCCCTCCTCCGCACGCACACACACACACACACACACACACACACAAAGATTTACACGCTCTCACCAAACGGGCTCTCCAAGCGCTGTCTGCTTCCCATGAGGCCGAACCAATGGCCGGACTAAAAAACACCGCACCGCCCTAACACCCCATTGTCTTGGCAGCAGATTATCGGTAACGCCGTCGCGCCGCAGGGGCGTCTCCCCCCCCCCACACTCCTAACCAACTGCTTCTCTATCCTTGTCGTGCTTATCTCTCTTATTCACACTCCTCCGAGAATTCTCCGCAGGGGAATAATTTCATTGAAACGTTTACATTAACATCCTACTTCCTGCAAAAACTTTTATTTGTAAAAAAAAAAAGAAAGGAAAAAAAATCACAATGACGTTAGAGGTAACGTAGTACGTAGTGTGTTTCTTTCTGTCCATTGACGCGCCCGAGCTGTGTCCATTCTGTCCGCGGAGGTAATCAGGGCGGATTAGTGCTGCCGGCCGTATCAAAGCACTCCATCATGCACTTGCAGATGCAGTGGGGGCCGCCGCCACGCCACGCCACGCCACGCCGGGCTGGCGGCCTCAGGCGGCCTCATTCGCCCGGGGGGATTTGCAAGGACTTAGCAGCAGGGGAAGAGGGAGCAGAGTCGGAAAAGAAAGAGAGTGAGAGGAAAAATACAGAGGTGTAGGAGGAGCAGAAGAGAGGGGGAGAGGGGAAGGAGGGAGAGAGAGCGAGAGAGCGAGCGAGAGCGAGCGGGAGCGAGCGAGAGAGAGCGAGAGAGAGAGAGCGAGAGAGAGAGAGAGAGAGAGAGAGAGAGAGAGAGAGAGAGAGAGAGAGAGAGAGAGAGAGAGAGAGAGATGGCAGCGGCGTTAGCGGTGGAGCAGAACGGTCTTTATGCCCTGACCGGACCGGAGGCCCTGGCCCCGCGGCCTCGTGCGTTGTGTGTCGGAGTACATCTCGGCCCTTCATCGCACACGTTCCTTCATCCCGACGCATGCGAGCACCGCACCGCGGCCGATGCCATCTCTTCCTCCCCGCCGCACCCCGCCCCGCCCCGCCGCGCCCCACCACGCCGCGCCGCGCCCCACCCCGCCACACCCCGACCCGCCACGGCAAGGCACACCCTCCGCGAGGCTCTTAGGCCCCACTCCGCCGTACAAGTCTCCGCGCGCCCGCCGCCCCGCCCCGCCCGCCCCGCCCCGCCCCGCCCCGCTCGCGTCAGACTGACACTGTATAAGGACACGGTAGCTTTTGCCCACGCGGTGCTTTTGCCGAAGGGCTCTATATGCGCGCTGCATTAGAGTCGGTCTGCACTACTTCAGAGAGCAGGCCCAGTAGTGCGCGTGCGCGCGCGTGATGCAATGCCGCGCATGTGATCCTTATTCGACAGCGTTCAGCCGTGCGTACACTGTTAGACATAATTAGTGTTCTCTGACGACCTTCTCCGTAACAGGAATCCTGTTATAGAACAGAAGTACCGTTTTCAGTAAGCACCTTACAAAATCTAAATTATTTTACCTGTAACTGGTTGCTTGCAATACCATGCTGGCAATTTACGGCTAATTTTGATAACAAATTTCGTTTAGAAACAAACAAACTGTAACTTTTCCATAATATTTCTGACATTTTGTACAATTGTTCGGTTACAGTTTTCCTGCTTTAAAAAAACAGGAATTATTGCTAGCAAACTTACAAAAGTACTTTTCCTCTTGGCTTTCAACAACATTTTTTACAGTGTACAAGGGCTGTGTGTGAGTGTGCGTGACTGTGTGTGAGAGTGTGAGAGGGTGTGAGTGAGTGTGTGTGTGAAAATGTCTTCATCGCAAGTCAGTCGGCTACCTGGTGGTGCAGGGCAGTGCGGCCGCCAGCCGCCCTTACCTTTGGGCCCGCCCCGCCCCCTTGCGCCGGCCGGCTGGACGCTCCTGCCGCCTTTTGTCGGGAACATTTCTTTTATACTCCCTTTACTTCTTTTTTATACACGTATTCCCGCTCTTCTTCCTTCGCGTCCTCTGCTTCTTTCATCGCCGCATCATTTGTTGGATCAGAAGATTATGTTGTTTGCTGGCTCTCGACCACTCCTCTCTCTCTCTCTCTCTCTCTCTCTCTCTCTGCCGATAACGAGGAGGGGCACGCTTGTAGTAGGTGTATGAGTTTTCATGCGCGTACATTTGCCTCTCCTGCTCTCTCTCTCTCTGCCGAATTTCTCCTCTCTGTTCTTCGCTCATACTGCCTACATTCGTACCACTCTTCTATGACTTTCTTCTGCACCACGCTTTCTACCAGGTTTGAATTTTTCTACCGGATTTCCTGCTGCTTTTTTAAAGAATCATCATGGATAATTTCTTATTTACTTGCAATGGTCAAGTGTTCTTCTGTGCACGTATACTTTTCTACCAAAACCACAATTTCTAAAAGATCAGTTTGCCACGGATAACTTTTAATCTTATATTTATAAATGGCCGTGACATCATCCACTGTGACAAATTGTCGTGGGCTTACGGGAAAATTTTCCACGAAGTGCAGTTGTAAAATTGCAATTGCGCATCGTAAAATTACAAGCACTACACACACATCAGCTTAAAATTCATTCACAAGTAAAAAGGTCCGTCGTAGTCGTAAATTATATACAACATATTTCGTAAATCGTAATTTACAAAATTTAAGGTAAATCTACAAAGATATATTTTTCACAGCAGTCGTACTCTGGAAATCCAAGTGTACGAATGTCACTCACTTGTAGGTGAGCAAATGACTATTCGCTCACTTGTAGGTGAGCAAATGACATGACTATTCGCTCTTGTAGGTGAGCAAATGATTATTCGCACACCTACAAGTGAGCGAATAGTCATTTGCTCACCTACAAGTGAGCGAATTTTTTCGCTCATCTACAAGTGAGCGACATTCGTACACTTAGATTTCCAGTGTAGGGGTGGGACCAGGGGCAGCACGCCTGTAACTGAGGTGCCGGTCGAGCGTCCCCTCCGGACACCTCGGCAGGCAGCGTCGCGACGGCCGAGTCAAGAGCGCCGCGCCGCGCCAGCCGGCGTGACGTCCGTCCGGCCATTGTGTTGAGCAGGACGGTGGTGGTGCAGGTCGTGACGCAGGCCGTGCAGGCAGACCGGACTCCTCCTCCGACCCGTGAGTGACGGACGACCTGGGGGACAGTCGGCACAATGCTGGGCGGGGCGGGGCGGGGCGGGGCGGGGCGGGGCGGGGCGGGGCTCTCACCTCGGCTCTCACTGATCTGTATGAGAAGCAGACGAGAGAGTGCAGCCGGCCTGCGACTTTTGTGTCGCTCATTCAGAGAATAAAGTCACCCAGAGCTGCTGTAACAGTAGGCAATAAGTCGGCCAAACGCAGTGGAGTGAAGCGGGCTGCATCTGCGCCTGGCCAGGCAACATCTTAGCACAGGTGCGTGTATCTTGCCTAGTAGGCAGGCGCAGATGAAGCTCGCTTTGCGGCAATAAGTATACTTATTGCCTACTGTTCAGGCAATACTGTAAATTAAGGTATCCCACAAGAAATGGTCGTTACATTCCCCAGGCGACTCCGCTCGGCCCGGTCAGCGCCAGCGGTGCGTCGCGTATGCACATATGCCCTTCCCCGTCGTGTTGTCCTTATATTCTTCTCCTGCATGTATCCTTTCCGACGAACTCGTTTCTGTTTTGCTTCGGCCCCAGAGCGGCCCAGCGCGCGGCGGCGCAGAGGTGCAACTTCTTCCACGCTCCCCAACCTGCTCCACCTCCTCCCCGCTCGCCGCCACCGCGACACCCACTCCACACGACATCGTGGCCTTTATCCGTGCTTTTGTGTGGAACATCGGTCCACTTGCATTTGAAATGCACGGAGGACGGCCACGCGAGGACGGGAGGGAGCCCATCGACTGGCCCCGCCCCGCCCCACCGCGCCCCGCCCCACCGCGCCCCGCCCCGCCCCGCCCCGCCCCGCCCCTCCACGCCCCGCCCCGTCCCCGTCCCCCCGTCCCGCCCCGCCACGCCACGCCCCGCTCTGCCCCGTCCCGCCTCGCCCCGCCCCGCCCCGTCCCGCCTCGCCCCACCCCGCCCCGCCACACCTCAGGGCTGCTTACTGTCCCATGCGCTAAGCTCATCACCTCCCTGCTCACTGCGTCCTGCAGGACGCCGGGGGGACCCCTGACTGCACCTGGATTGGTCACTCGTTTGCTCCTGCTGCTCGCATCCTGTTGGCGCAGCGCCCTCGACAGGTCTTTCCTGCTGCAACAGCCGGAACAGCCCGCTGCGCCGGTTCTGCCTCTTCGCAAGGTGCACAACCTTGTTTGCTTTAGATTGCCTGCTGCTACGCCTATTACGGATTCGATTTCCGCCCCGCTCCGCCCCGCCCCGCCCCGCCCCGCCCCGCCGCTACGCTCATCCCCTATGACGGAACGTGTTTCATTGGTTCTCCTATTTAATTTTCCAAACAACCCAGACTCCACTACCGCTCTACCCGGGTCACGCACCTGTGTGTGTGTGTGTGTGTGTGTGTGTGTGCGTGCGTGCTTGCGTGTGTGTGTGTGTGTGTGTGTGTGTGTGCTCGCACCATATGCCTCCACCAGCCTGCGCCTCTCCCAAGAACCGAGGCGTCATTCTTCCTGATAGCCACCATCTTACATCAAAAACTTGACGTCTTACTTGTATTTTCTTGTTTTCTAAAAATGTTTTTCTTTCTCTGATCATTATTATTGGGTGTCTGAACGTCTCTATCAAACCACGGAAGGGGTATAGGGTATAGGGTCTGGCAAGGCCGAGGGAGCGCCGCGCCCCTTCCTCGCTCCTCCCCCTTCCCTGCACCGCCCCCCCCCCAAACTCTGCCCCGCCCCAGGCCCCCTGGGGGTGCGGCGCGGCACTCCGGACAAATAAAGTAAAGGCTCGATACGATACAGCGTCCCCCCATAATCCATGCTCGAGAATATCCGCCGCGCCGGCCCGCTCCGCTCGGCGAGTATGTCGGCCGGGCCGGGGCCGGCGGGCCGGTGTGAAAACGGTTTAGAGAGCGGCGAAAACAACTTCACTCGCCGCCAACAAGAATAATATAAGAAGAAGAGCAGCGGGGGAAAAGGAGGGGGAAAGCAGCAGCAGCAGCAGCAGCAGCAGAGACAGGGACGGCAGAGAAACACAACGACTGCGAAACACGCCTGCCCTGCCCTGCAGGGCCTGCAGGCAGCAGACTGATTCAGAAGAGCGCTCTTCTCGCTCTGTCTCTCTCGCACCTATACGGCGCGCCTCACGAGTGCGAGAGAGACAGAGCGCTCTTCGGAATCAGTCTGCAGGAGGCCAACCCGCTGAGTAAATTGCGTGGCCCGGTCGGGTCGGGCTGGCGCGGCTCCGCGCGCCGCTGCCGCTGCAAACGCTTCTGGGAATAATCTGCGTTGATGTCTTTATTCGTACGAAGTCCGGACCGGGACGGGACGGGACGGGACGCGGGACGGCCGTGGCCGGCAAGACAGGTTCAGGAGGCCTCTGTCGCTGTGCCGCATTCCCGTATAGTGCTGTCCAAAGTGTTGGCTGTGTATTTTATTATTTCTGAACCACTCGACTTTGCCTCAAACGAGGGGGAAACAACTCTGAATCTTGGCGTACAAATGTCGTGAATTTTTGTAAAGTTTTGTGAATTTTTATTGAATTTTTATGAATTGTTGCTGGAATTTTTTGCAAAAGTATGGGGAATTTTTTTAAAATTTTATGAATTTTCCTGAATTTTTTTGAATTTTTCTGAATTTTTCTGAATTTTTTGAATTAGTCTGAATTTTCTGAATTACTAGGTGTACAAAGATTTCAGAGTTGTTTACCCTCGGCCTCATATCATCGTCGTGCTTTGAAAAGGATTGAATCGAAGGTATAACACCGTCACTGCTTTTTATTGATTTTATTTATTCGTATCTCCATAGCATACACGCTACCGTCAAATAAACTACAGCTACACAAAAATTGAAGGAAGAAATGACAAATTTAACTGCATCTTTTATCGTGACAATCATCACAAAGCCAGCTTGTTAGTTTTCATCACGTTGCAGACAACAGACATACGGCGAAGGGGGGAATGGAAGAAAGCCGCAAAACAGAGGTTTCGCTCACATCCAACAAACAATTCATATTGCATATAATTTCGTGAGCTGTCGAGCAAGACGTATTCTGTGCGTACGCGTAATACTTGTACGTTTATAGCATTATGCACTAGGGTGCGGTGGTGCGGTATGCCACTGCAGGCATGGAAATGAGAACAGGGGAAAATATATGCATTCACCTTCCCTACCTGAGAAACCATGTGTATGGTATGTCACTATTTCATTATTCTTAATAAAATGATAAGGGGAATTGAAGGCAAGATGATAGATATCTTATTTTTTGATATGATAGTCTGCTCATATTAAAACATCACGACAACAAAATATTTCTTTTAAAAATCATTCACGGATTTTTTGTGCTTTTGTACTTCCGTTTAAGCGCACGCTGGTAAATGCGCCAGTCTTCGATAACGGAAGGAGCATCTGAGAGAGGAGTCTTAAAGAGGGGGTATTTACTCCGGATTTTCGTGTACAACGAAGTACGCGTAGGCGGATTATTACGTTACTAATACGCTGATACTTCGTGTTATTACGGGGTAATTACGCCTCATTACGCGTTATTACGTTCGCATTACGCGTCAATTAC
Organism: Frankliniella intonsa; assembly: GCA_033675135.1. Lineage (NCBI taxonomy): Eukaryota > Metazoa > Arthropoda > Insecta > Thysanoptera > Thripidae > Frankliniella > Frankliniella intonsa. The sequence goes on along the minus strand of CM066248.1, from coordinate 12,500,630 downwards.
GCGTATTTTTAGCTGTTATTTCGCGTTATTACGTTTTTTTTTACACATTAGACTTTACAACGAATCACTCGAGTTAATACCCCCTCAAGTCTTAATGGATCGGCTGATTTGAATGTCAAAGAAGTCCTTATCGCCCGACCAGGGGGCGCCGCCTTGCCGCCGCGGCCCGAGACACGGTGCACTCGCGGCATGAATGGCAAAGAGTAGTAGTAGTAGTGGTAGTAGTAGTACGCACTGCGAAAGCAGTGGAAGTTTTCTTTCTAAGACAGATAGACTTTTTTGCGTATGACAGTCGCGGCGCGGCGGCCGCGCGGTGGTATACGGGCAGAGCGCGAGGCCGGCGGGGTGGTAGGCAGTGCTGCCAGAAAAGTAGGCAATAAAGCGCCCAAGCACAGCGGAGTACAGCGGGCTGCATCTCCGCCTGCCTACTAGGCAACAAATTAGCACGGGTGCGTGCATGTTGCCTAGTAGTCAGGCGCACACGCAGCCCACTTCACTCCGCTGTGTTTGGGGCGCTTTATTGCCTACTTTTCTGGCAGCACTGGTGGTAGGCGATGTCCTCGGCGCCCGCGCGCTCTGCCCGAGGACCCTATACGCACCGGTGAGGTCACCGCGGCGGGAGGACATACGGGGGCAGCCGTCGCGGAGGTCGCGTCCTCCAGGGGGGAGTCGCCGCGGACTCGCGGGTGACTTTTCGCGTCGATAAGGTAACCTCCGCCACTCTCGCCTGACGCCGTCGAATGTTGCATGAAAAGTAGGCAAAGTCGCCGAATCTCAGTAGAGTAGAGCGGGCTGTATCTACACACTAAATCCTTATGCACTTTATTGTGCATATGCCTTGCAGGATTTTACGCAACCATAACTATGCATAATTTTTTCTGCATAACTATGCTTAACTGTGTCCCTTATGCACAAATTTGTGCATAATTATGTACAATGTGTACATAGTTATGCATTAAATTTTGTGCATAACTATGGTTGTATAAAATCGTGCATAACGATGCAAAAATCATGCATAAGGGTTTAGTGTGTACGCCTGCCTAACCTGCATACATCTGAGGTGTTGGCGGGCGCAAAAATGCAGCCTGCTTCTCCCCACTGCGTTTGGGCTACTATATTGCCCACTAACCTGTCGACACTAACGCCGTCGTCGAGGTGGTGGTAGAACAGCAACGGTAAAACAATGACTGATGTTTTCAGGAAAAGGAGAAAACTTAAAGAAATTCCCTTCATTTGAGGGAAACTCCTCAGATTTGAGGATGTCTCCTTTACAGGATAAGAGAACTTTCCACAATTTTTCAGAAGACCTTTTCAAAATTTGAGGAGTTTTCTTCGAAGTTTTCCCTTTTCCATCGAAAAAATCAGGCACTGTTTGAACCGTGTGGCTCGCACTGCGAATCCAAGTGTGAAACATTCATACGCAAGGTTGCGTGGAACAAAGAGTTCCACGCAAAGAAGCGTGGAACAAAGAGTTCCACGCAAAGAAGCGTGGAACAAAGAGTTCCACGCAAAGAAGCGTGGAACAAAGAATTCCAGGCAAAGAAGCGTGGAACACGACAGTTCCACGCATAGAAGCGTGGAACGCAAAATGTTCACCCAAGAGAGACGTGAACCACGTATGTGGACATAATTGGAGTTCCAGGCATGGAAGCGCGGAACTGCGATGTTCCACGCTTCTATGCGTGGAACTGCCATGTTCCACGCTTCTATGCGTGAAACTGTCGTGTTCCACGCTTCTCTGCGTGGAACACTTTGTTCCACGCAACCTTGCGTATGAATGTTCCACAGTTGGACTCGCAGTGCGTCTCGTCGGCAGGTCGGGAGGTTAGGCGGCCTGCGGGAGCTCGAACTTCCACACGCGGTTGGGGCCGATCTCGGCCACGTAGAGGGCGCTGCCGTCCGGCGACACGGCCACAGAGTGCGGGTTGCTCATGCCCTGCGGGGGACCCCAGCGGTCGATCAGCGACTCGGCGGCCGGGTCCAGCGTGAAGCCGCCCACACGGATGTTGTCCGCCGTGTAGCCGTTGACGGCGTAGAGGTAGTCGCCTGCCAACACACCGGAAAAACAAATGTGCTAAGTAACGCCTTTCCTGGGGCGCTAAAGTCAAGTGCTAAGTTTAGTGCCTTTCCTGGGGCACTAAATCTTAGTACCATTGCCAAAGGCACTAAATTTGTGGGGAGTTTTCGCAGCTGGTCAGCTAAAGGTACTAAGTCCTACACACTAAACCCTTATGCATGATTTTTTCATCGTTATGCATGATTATCGCTGAGCGAAGCGAAGCTAAGCTTACTCCTGCAGGGGATCAGAAGTGTACTTGGTCGTGAGTCTGTCTGTCTGTCTCTCTGTCTCTCTGTGTTAGCCGGTTCTTCTCGTAAAGTACAGAAGTAATCGTAAAAAGCGGTAGTGTTCCGTAATCTCTAACTTCGGCGCTATCATATTTATCCAGACTTTTCCTATAAATGGAGTTTAAAATATCGATTGTTTACAACATCATTATTAGAAATTTAAGTGTCAGTTCGACGAAATATGCTGTCTCAAATAGTTTTTAGAGTGGTGGTAGTCGTCTCACGAAGTTTCAAGTGTCGTCATTTTGTAGAAGTGTGTGTACGAGTGATTTGTCGTGTGTTCACGTCTGAGGGGTGGGGTGGGGAGGGTAAGTGCCTCAAGTTCTTATCAAAAACACCTTTGATTGTACTGGATTTGTGAAATGAACGTCATGGATTGCTGAAATGAACGTCACGGATTGCTGAGATGACAGCCAGGATCGCTTCAACTTACTTCCGAACTTATTATTTGGGTGAGTGACATAACCTAACAACATGAACAATGTTGTTTACAATAGAGTACACACAGTTCTGTCTGGGAGACAGCAGACTTTGGTCTGAGTATTAAAATCACATATCACCTTGATCTGACAAGTGAGAGTTACTAGCTGTGACATTATTTACTTATATTAAATTAAATTTTGTTTTAAACCTTTGCTCGATACCCAAGTGTTGTGATTTCTTATTGAGCCGCTACAAATTACCAGCCAAACGGTTTCCCCAATACGGTATTGATGCTGTAGTAGAAGTGTGCTCCTTTTAGACATGAGATAAGAGACATTTGTTATAAAAAGAGGTAATTAATTTATAGATATTAAATAGTAACAAATGGAGTCTCATTCTACTAAAGAAGACACATCAAAGTTTAGTGAAAGTATTAAAATCTTTTAACCTTTAAACCCAACTAGAAAAAGTAAATAGTATGGGTATTATTCAGATAAATTTAGTAGGATTTTATTCCGAACCTTTCTTGTTCTTCCCAGTGATTCGATTTCTGATCAAGTCATGTTATGTATTCAACCAAACATACTGCTTGATCCGTTTTGGCTATGAATTTGAATGAGAGGAAAGGTGCTGTATAAAGGTATTGATACAGAATAAATATCCTTTTTAAAAATGATTAGTTTAAAGAAATTCTGACTCCCACAAACAGAAGGGGCGATACTGGGGATTGGATTTAGGTGAGAAACAGTACTTGTAATATATCAATTATGCTGAGAGTGTTTACACTAAATCAGTGTTTCTAAAACACTGAAATATTATCAAAACAAAGTCATATAATCATTAAAATGCTACAGAGGTTTTGGAGTGTTTCAATTCTATTTCAAAAAGCTATAAATCATTTCAAAACAGATTCGCCTCATCATTTAAAGGTTGTGAGTCATTTTGAATGTCTTAATTGCATTTAAAGTTAGTGGCCTCTGTAACAACATTCATTACTATGTCTTTTTCAATGAGTGACCCAATGCTTGGCTTACCATTGATACTTGTAAGTTGGTGTCAAGACAAACATGTTTCAGAAGGATAGGAGGGGGGGGGGGCGGACAGCATATCATGCAGTTGCATTCCTATATTCATCATGTAAATGATACTTATTGGCACTTATCTTACCTCCGGGTGGGGAGGGAAAAAGTGGAGGGGAGGTGGGGGGGGGGGGGCGGAGGAGGACGAGGGAGGTTCTGGAAGTGTGCTCTAGGTCCCCGCGCAGGATAACCACGTTTTGGAGGCCACTGCGCCTCTGGCGTCGACCCCATAGGGTGTCTGAGACTTTCGTCCTGGGGACAGCTCAGAGGGAATGCTCAGCATGCCACTGTCACAACGGCGTCACACTCATAATGTCGTTCGGGGTTCGGGAAGGGTGTCGCCGTCCCGCGTCTATGGCCCCCGAATTCTCAATTACTTGCCTGGCCGACGGGCATCATGTAGGTATGCCTATCTACACGGCGGAAGGGTTGAAACCGTCCGTTTGTTTTAACACTCACTTCGCTCAGCAACTACGTGCCTGCCGCACGTACTCCTAGTATACAACCATAGTTATGCACAAATTTTTATGCATAACTATGCACACATTGTACATAATTATGCACTAATTTGTGCATCAGGGGCAGAGTTAAGCATATTCATGCACAAAAAATTGTGCATAGTTATGGTTGCGTAAAATCCTGCAAGGCTTAATGCACAACAAAGTGCATAAGGGTGTAGTGTGTACCTTTAAAAGGCACTAACAAAATTTCGTGCCTCTCCTGGGGCACTAAATTTTAGTGCCTTTCCAAAGGCGCGAAATTTTGTTAATGCCTTTTAAAGGTAGGACTTGGCACCCTTGTTTTTCCAGTGCAGCATTTCGGAAACGTTTAGAACGAGTTCATACAATTTATCGTAATCTCTTCGCCGCTTTCATAGGTGATAAGACTATACATTACCCAGAAAAGCGTGTTCTTGCATCCGCGCTGTACTTTGAATCGAGTGCAATGTACTTGACTGGATCAAGTACTTATGTTGCTGAGCGTGTAGGCTCGAATCAGCCCCGATTTGTTCTCAAGTTGTTCCTCTTCGCGCTTGAAATGAGACCTATATTCTTGGTTTAAGGTATGATCGGGCTTGGATTAAGCACCAAATTGTACTTTGCGCCAGTCAAAGACACACTTCTCTGGATGTAGAGTAATCTCGTGGAAATGGTCGATTTTGACGGCGTGCATTGACAGAATAGGATGCACACCGTCTCGTGGTGTGGGCGGGGCGGGCGTGGCGTGGCGTAGCGGGGCGGGGCGGGGCGCGCAGAGGAGACTACTTTAGGACCGTCACAACTCGCGGTGGAACACGGCCAGGGCGCTTAGCACAATGCCCGCCACGCCCCGCCACGCCCCGCCACGCCCCGCCATTAGCATACAAGCATGCAAGCGTCGTGGTGCGGTTTGGTGTCGATTTACGTGGCGTTGCCTTGTCGACAACCGGGGTGACAATACAAGCAATACTCCTTCTCCCGGAGAGAAATATCCCCAGAGCAGGACTCCTTTTTTTAAAACTTAGGCCCGTGGCCGCCTACATAGCTGCTAGATCACTATAGTTCATGTGAACTACTTTTCTAATATCTAGAAGAGCTTTTCCCACACACCCTACTTCCAAAATGAAGGCAGCAGCGTCCTGCCGCTTCACCACGAGAGTCTTCCTCCTCCTCTTCATCCTCTCCTCCCGCATCCCGGACCACCCACTCGCGGCCCCGCCCCGCTGCACAAGGCCCCACACGACAACGCCGTGTCAGCCGTCAAACGGACAACCCGATGCCGATATTCAATCGCTTATACGCGCTCCAGTCAATAGAGCCCGACCGGGACCGCCCCGCCCCGCCCCGCCCCGCCCCGCCCCGCCCCGCCCCGCCCCGCCTCAGCTCGACGGAAATATTATTGATAGTTGAACGCTGAGAGCGCACGCGTGCAGGAGGACGACAAGGACCTCCTGAGCCTGGCCCCGCCCCCCGCGGCCCCCGCGGTGGGTCCTGGGTCCGCCCGCCCCGCCTGACGGGCGTACAAGGCCCCCTTTGACCTCTTGACGCCCAGGGTGGCGGCGGCCGCACGCACCTCTCGCGGCACAAAATGATCAGAGACGCGATAGGATATGGGAAGGAGCGGCATGGAAATGAAGGATGGGGTGGGACGGGGCGCTGTGGGGCGGGGTGGGACGGGGCGTGCACCCGCCACAGTTTGAATGCTTCCGGCCTTTCGCGCCACCTCGGGAAACGTTTTCTATAGGGCTCTGAGTCGGCGAGACTGTTGCCAGAAAAGTAGACAAAGCAAAGCCAGAACCCAGAAAAGTAAAAGGCGGGGTGCGTCGGCGCCAGCCTACTAGGCAACCTATGCTGAGATGTTGCCTAACAACTACATTTCAAGGCAATTCCTCCCATGCATTTAGGTATGAGGAAAGGAGCATCTGAGATCTTGTACGTTTTAATAAGGGCGTACGGACTGTACGCTTCATGAAAAGGCGCAGTGTTGTGCCACGCCTTAGTTTTACCAGTGCTCTCCAGTGAGCGCGGGCGTGCCCACGGAAGAAGGGGAAGGAAAGGGTGAAGTAGTAGCACAGGGTGGGTGGCGTGTGGCGTGAGCAGTGTCGAGGGGAGGGGAGGGGGGAAGGAGGCTGGCCGGAGGCCCTGCCGCTCTGCCCTTTGAACCGCAGACTCCGCTGCTGAAGGCGGGGGGGAGGGGGGGGGGCATGGGAAACAACACGGAGCCTAGCCGTATCGTGCCGACCCGGGCCCGGCCCCGGCCCCGGCCCACCCAGCGCTCAAGTCCGGAAGCCAGCTAAGGCCCCCGCGCGCCACGCCGCGCCACGCCACGCCGCCGCGTGACTGACAAAAGGCCGCAACGGGGCCATAAGACCGGTGGCATCTCATCTCACCCATAGGACCAGCAGGGGCCCTATGTCACATCCTCATATCACTATGCAGGACAGCCTCCCACAAATTTGGACCGGCGGGCGGCTAGAGCGGCTAGAGGCGGCTAGGGTCCCACCAACTCCAGTCCAGTCGAGTGTCGGACTATGGGCGCGACGCCGCGTGTGGCCTTCCCCGCCCCGCCCCGCCCCACCCTGCCCCGCCCCGCCCTGCCCCGCCCTGCACCGCCCCGCCCCGCCCCGGAACTAAAACCAAATCCAATGCAGATGGTCCACGTGGTGAGGCCGATTTATGTCCGGGCCGAGTTCTCTCATATTTCCTAATCCCCCTCTCTGGCTCGCCCTCGTGCACTGGAAACGCAAGTGTGTGAATGTCCCACACTTTTGTCCTTCCTCGCGTTAGAAATTCACTGAAAACGTAGGAAACCTGATTCTCGCTCCTAAACATGCAAGAAATTGAGGATAATTTTATTACTCTCTAGCGAGAGTGGATTTTTTTCTCGCTCTACTTAAGGAAGAATTTTGTGATCAAAATAGAGCAATGCTAAAAAATCGCTCAAAGAGAGTGAGGTTTAAACTTCTCCCTCCAAATAAGCAAGGAAAAGTGTCCTCTCCCTTTTCGGGCGAGAATCTGGATTAGAGGGTTTGCAGTGTTCCCACTACCAAATTCTGTGTCAGCCTGATTACTCGATTACCCCTCACTGCCAGAAATCTCCACGGTAATTTCTACGGTTTTCCCGTTATTTTTTTACCAGGTCTGGACCGTTTTTGGTGGGTACGGGACGTCCGTAGTACGTATGACCGTACTGCCTTTAATTTAACTTTTTTCGAAGTTTGAAGAAACTTAACTACGGAATTGGTCACGGAAAACACCGTATTTTTAAGATACGGCTATTCCGTAATCAAACAAAACGGATTTTACCGTAGTATCTGTGGAATGGGGTACGGGATTTTTAACAGTGCTTCCCCCCATTATGTTGAATTTTTTCTGTAGTTTTACGTCGAATTACTCTTGGATTACCCCGGATTACCCAAAAGGCCCGTCAGCCCGATTACCTGTGTCGTTTCCCGCTCGAAATTCTCTATACACCTACACGTGTGTGACATTCACACACTTGCGGGTGTCCCGAGTGAATCGCACTGTACTTACCGTACGCCGCCACGGCGAACACGCGGCCCAGCTCCTCGGCCTTGATGGTGGCGGGCGGGCCCGGCGCGCGCTCGGCGCGCAGCTCGGCGGACGGGCACACGACGCGCATGTTCTCCCGGTCAGCCACGCACACCATGTCCAGCCGCTCCAGCAGCGCCACCGAGTGCGGCACCTGCAGCTGCAGATCTGAAAACCAGGACATGGCGGACATTTTCAGTTTTACGCTGCACTGGAGATTCAAATATGTGAACACTGAAAATGAACGAATCCTGATTCTCGCTCCTATACGGGCGAGAATTTGAGGGTAATTTTATTACTCTCTGGAGAGTAAGAATTTTTTTCCTCACTCTATTTGAGAAAGAATTTTGTGATCTCGCCCGAATAAAGTGAGAATTCTCGCTTAAATAAAGTGAGGCTAAGAAATCCTTACTCATATAGAGCGAGGCTAAGAAATATCTGGCTCAAACAGAGTGAGGTCTAAAATTCTCACCCTAAATAAGCAAGGAAAAGTGTCCTTTCCCTTTTCGGGCGAGAATCTGGATTCAAAGATTTGCACTGAATGTCGCCCACGGCCACATGTATGTGTGTGTTTACTATGGAACACTTGTATGTGTGCGACAACTTCGTGCTCTTGAACAGGGAAACACCGGAAAAACAAAGGTGCTAAACAACGCCTAAAATCAAGTGCTAAGTTTAGTGCATTTCCTGGGGCACTAAATCTTAGTGCCTTTGCAAAGGCACTAAATTTGTATGGACCATATACGCAGCTGGTCAGCCAAAGGTGCTAAGTCCTACCTTTAAAAGGCACTAACATTAGTGCCTTTTCAAAGACACTAAATATTAGTGCCTTTCCAAAGACACTAAATTTTCTAAGCGCCTTTTAAAGGTAGGACCTTTGTTTTTCCAGTGAAGGAGTGAACTTTCCTTGTAATTCCACACACTTGATGGGGGAAGTGTGAAATTTTTACGTACCATTTTATATATAGCTATGTAGGTCTATGAGCATGCATAACTTAAGATTATGTTTAAAAATCGTACGTATTTATGCTTTTTTTTCTCATTGTTATGTAAGAATTCCAACATAAATCATACGTGTCAGCTATGCATGCGCATGCCTATATAATCTATGCACAAACCAGTGCATATATGTGTACGAATGCAAGAGTGTGGCATTCACACACTTTGCTTTCCATTTAAAATTGTCTTGCATTGATTTGACGACATTAATTTGTCTGGGGATGATTCATTGGACATTTCTCTGCGCTCGGCTTAGCCGCAGATACTGCACCGCGGGCACATTTTACCAAAACTATATTATTATACACTTTGGCTGGACAGACGGACGGATCCTGACGGACGGAATTCGGACGTGACTTATCCATATCGGCGGTGATTAATCAGAGGGACGTGGCGTCACGTCGCGTCATTGAGATTGCATCGCGGCTCTGTGGCCGGGGCCAGGCCGAGTAACAGTCGAGTCATCGCGTCATCCCGACGGGACGGGGATTGGGATTAGTATTCACATTCTGATGATCACTATTGGAGATAATATAAATAATGACCGTCAAGAGAAAGAGAGAGACGCGACGGCATGCTTCAGCACGGACAATACAGATATTTTTTCTATAAATATAAATTTGTTTTAAAAAAGGAAACATAAGACGAAGCAGAGCAATAGCTGTCAAGTTTATCATGATTATGACGCCGCCTTGTCGCACGCATGGTTTTCTGCGAACAGATGACTCGTGTAATCGCTCTGGAGCGGGAGGGCAGAGGGGAGGGAAGCGGGAAGCTTTTGATCGAGGAGGGGGGGGGGGGTATCAGGTCTGCTCGTTGTCACCTCCACAGCGCCTCCCCCCCCCCCCCCCCCCGCTTTATCCCTCCGCCAGCCGGGCGCCGCCGCCACCGGCCGTATAATTTAACTGCCGCGCGGATTAAGATGGAGTTGCTCTTTTCCTTTTTATTTTATTATTATTATTTTTTCGGCGTAAACGTTATTATGATTGTCCGGAGAACTGGTCAACGGATATGCTGCTGCGTCGCTTTGGCGGACCGGACGCTGTCACCGGGCGAATCTGGGTGCGGCGGCGGCAGCCGAGGCCGAAAACGAGAATCAAAAACGCAATCGAAGTAAGGCGTTCCTCCACGTCGTGATGAAAAATCCTCGGCACGTGCCCTTTCTGGTTTACTTCAAAACGGAAGTTGGGAGAAAGACGGCCAGAGAGGAGGCAGCTTCCACCCCGTCATTAGTATATACCTCTTGGCTCCGCCCAGCACGCGCTGCGCTGCGTACCCGATGGTACCAGATGGTACCCGATGGTGCGATATGGCGATATGAATTACGAGCCGGTTGTGGAGCGCTCTCTCTCTCTCTCTCTCTCTCTCTCTCTCTCTCTCTCTCTCTCTCTCTCTCTCTCTCTCTCTCTCTCTCTCTCTCTCTCTCTCTCTTTGTGGAAATGCCTGCCCCCCTTCTTTTTCCAGCAATACGCTCTGGCCACGAGAGGACCTGACACGAACCCCACCCCCTCCTCCTTCCCGTCCCCCGTCATGGATTTCGCTTCTAATTTGCAGAAAATTGTGCACAGCCGCCGCTCCTGACGGTTTTATTGGCACCCTCCAGAGTCATATATATACATGCACACCGCTCTGAGGACTCCTCCTCCTCCTCCTCCTCCTCCTCCTCCTCCTCCTCCTCCTCCTCCTTCTCCTTTTCCGCCTCCTCCACCCTCTCCGTCACCCCAAACCGACCGCCCCGCACATCCCAGCAGCCCGGCACATCTCACTAATAGAAGCTTACGGTGAATTTCACTGTAAGCTCGACGGTGAACTCCGCAGCACGCAGCACTGTAGCTTATGGTGAATTTTCACCGTAAGACACGGTGAGTGTCACTGTAAGCTACAGTGATGCACCCTGATTCACCTTAGCCTACAGTGACATTCACCGTAGCTTACGGTGATAATTCACCGTAAGCTACAGTGCTGCAGGGTTCGCCGTACTTCAACTTCAACTTGGGTTACACGGTAAAAAACGGCGTCTTGGTTTTCAAGACCTTTTGGAAAAACCAAGACGCTGCAATGCATTTTCTCCATGAGAAAACCGTGGCGTCTTGAAACCCAAGACGCAGTTTTTCCCGTGTAGCTTGCAGTGAAATTCACCGTAAGCTTATTAGAGTGCTAGCACTAAATATCGGCCGGGCACATAAGTTCCCCTCAGTGTATTTATGTGGATTTGTAAACGTAGATCTCTTTCTGAGAGGGGAGGGGGACTGGAGATTCTCTAGGAGCAGAGATTATGAGGGAGAAGGGCTTTGGAGGAGAGGCGGGGTAGGGTGGCGGGCGCTGCGTGGCGCGCGCGTGCCTGGAGTGTTTGCACGGCACATATTTACCAACGCAAACCCCCACCGGTCCAGCCGTGGGCACACTGTGGGCACGCCCGCACGGCACGCCCCGGGCCAGACGCACCAGGCAGTACGTGTTTTGTTTTCCTTTATTATCCCCCTCGTATTCTCGACGCCAGCCGCCGCCGCCGCCGAACCGGACGGCGACGAAGGTAGTTTAGTAGCGATATCCACCGTCCCCTTCTCTGTCTCTCTCACCGACACTCCCCACGTCTCTCTCTCTCTCTCTCTCTCTCTCTCTCTCTCTCTCTCTCTCTCTCTCTCTCTCTCTCTCTCTCTCTCTCTCTCTCTCTCTCTCGTTCTCGCCATCAATCATGGCCTCTCATCGGCTACCTGCTCGCCGGCCTCACCTTCCAGGAATTCACTGCCCCCTCCGGACTGCGCTGTTAAGTGTCCCTTCTATTCACGTATCGACTCCCCTCCCCTCCCTCCCTCCCTCCCCTCCCCTCCTCCCTCCCCTCCCTCCCTCCCCTCCCCTCCGCCGTCACCCCAACGGTTCACCAGAGGCCCAGGCGGGCCCAGGGCTGCTATATAACAAGGATAATTTATTCTTTCCCAGATCCACACGTTCGTGGTAAACACCTTGCCTCCTCTCCTCGCCACGCTGTACTGCTGGACCGTCGACGCCGACGACGCCGGTACACGCCGGCCGGCCTCAGGACGGGCAGGGAGTCCCGCCCCGCCACGCCCCGCCACGCCTCGCCACGCCTCGCCACGCCCCGCCACGCCACGCCTCGGCCCCAGCGGCTCTCCGTCCAAAAAATGAGGTAGGTTTTCTGCCTCATTAGCCGGTGTGCCTTGTCCTAGTGTGCAGCTGCTCTGCTCTGCGGTCGCACCTCTTGGTCTGGCCCCCGCCCCGCCCCGCCCCGCCCCGCCCCGCCCCGCCCCGCCCCGCCCCGCCCCGCCCCGTCGATCACTATCTCGACGTTCGACAAGAGGGATTATTTTGGCTTCCCCATGCAGCAGGGCGCCGCCGAAGTGGGATAAGTAGGTCCACGGACAACAGTCGGTGCAGTGCGCTGCTCTGCGGCTGCGCAGAGACAAGGGGAGGGGGGAAAGGGGATGGGGATGGGGATGGGGATGGGGAGGAGGAGGAGGGGAGGAGGGGAGGGGAGGGGAGGGGCGTGGATGACCTTGAAACTCGACACCTGAGGCGGAAAACAAACACCGTGAAATGAGGTGGCGGTCGGCCGGCCGGCCGGACTAATACTGGAACTACCCGCCGACGTAAAATAGGAGCCATTACCTGAAACCTGTCGTTGTTAGTACAGTGAGCTGCGTGCCCACGCGCTCGTGTGTGTGTGTGTGTGTGAGAGAGAGAGAGAGAGAGGGAGGGAGGGAGGGAGAGGGAGAAGGCCCCGGGCAATACGAAGCCGTAGCCAGCCTATAAACGCAGAGGAGTAAAGCGGGCTGCATCTACGCCTGCCTACTAGGCAGTATGTGCGCACCTGTGCTAAGGCGTTGCTTAGTAGGCAGGCGCAGAAACAGCCTGCTTTACTCCAACTGTTTACAGGCGCGTTATAAGGGGGGAGCGGGGGGATGACCTCTAGTAAACCGCCTGAACGGTAGGCAAATTGAGCTACAAAACCCCTGTCTGTAAGCCCAGAAAGCGCCTTATAACGCGCCTGACTGTTGTGCGGGGGCCGGGCTGGACCTGGCCTGGACTCACCTTCGCCCTGGGGGTAGAGCCTGAGCAGCACGCCGTTGGGGTCGAACTTGAGGACGCGCGAGTTGCAGTAGCCGTCCGCGACGAACACCTCGCCGGTGGTGGCGACGGCCACGTCCGTCGGCATGCAGAGCTGGTGCTTGCCCGGGCCGGGGGCCAGCGCCTGGCCCAGGGTGAGGTTGGGCTTGGTGGAGCCCGGCGCGAACTGCAACACGGCGAGGCCCTCCGTCAGTGAGGTGCACAGGTTGATTTGACTTGACTTGACTTGACTTTAGAGAACCAGGGCACAATTAACCCAGGCTTTAGAAAATACACTGTATAGTGTACTGTTTTTTGAGCTTCTTCGATGAACTTCGATTAGAGAATTTTGTTCAACTTCGACGTATTTGCATGAACGTATTTCAGCGCTGAAGTCTTACACCCAGAAAACCACTTAGTTGATACAACCAAATCAGGGCCGTCGGTAACAAAATTTAGTTCTTGAAACCGACTAAATTTTATTACCTACATTTCTGACTAAATATGGTCGAATCAACTAAAACTTACTTAAACTGACTAAATTATTCTATTAGTACGAACAAAATTTAGTTCTCAGAGCTAAAATTTGGTTGGTTTTAAATTTAGTTCCCTGGACTAAACGGTTTTCTGGGTGTACGAACTTCGGTTGAAGTTCATGGAGGGAAGTTCGAGTTTGTGGAGAAATTTCGGGCTATGTCAGCAACAAAGTTCATTGCGTACGAGTTTCGGTGTAATTTTTCGGAGCCTATTTTCAACTTGGAAGCCCGGGGGAATTTTTACGGATCTGAGGCCGCTGCGGCGCGGGCGCACCTTGAAGACCTGGTGCAGGGCCACGTCGGTGAGCCAGGTGTTGCCTCGGTTGTCGATGGTGATGGAGTGCGGCATGTAGAACAGGTCCCGGCCCCAGCCGGTCAGGACGTCGCCGTTGTCCGGGTCGAGGGTGAGCACCGTGTCCTCCGGAATGGGACCCTCGTCCACGAACTGGAAGTGATGCGACTCGTTGAACGACCTGGCCGGCGAGAGAGAAAAATGTTAGTGCACTGTGAAATTTTAAGTCGTCACAATACGACAGTCAGTGCTAAATTTTACTTTTGAAAGGTTCGTCACATGACAAATGGTTCATCACAGTGTGCCGAAATGGTTCATAACAGTGTGACGAAATGGTTCATAACAGTGTGACGAAATGGTTCATAACAGTGTGACGAAATGGTTCATCACAGTGTGACGAAATGGTTCATCACAGTGTGACGAAATGGTTCATGTCATGTGACGAAAGATTCATGTCATGTGACGGAGAGATTCATGTCATGTGTGACGACTGTTTCATCACAGCTCTTGTGACGAAAGCATTCGGAGTCACATGACCCTTTGGTTTAACAGTGTGCTCTCACCAAACCAAACTTATAAGTAGTGTCTCAAAAAATATACTGACTGGCTGTTGAAGACCCTGGCGCCGCGGTGGAACACGACGGGGAAGCCGTTGAGCGCGACGGCCACGCCGGCCACCTGGCCCAGCGGGGGCGGGCCGTGCAGCGGCCAGCTCGGCACGAGCCGCGGGTGCGCCGGGGCGGGGGCGGCGCCGAGCTGCTCCGCCAGGCAGGGCACAGCCTCGCCGCGCTGCGGGGCAGAGAGTGGCCACAATGTGGTCAGTAAGGTGCGCGCGCTCCCGTTTGAATGTCAGTGCTGCCAGGAAAGTAGGCAATAAAACGCCCAAACTCAGTCAGTGCTGCCAGAAAAATAGGCAATAAGGCGCCAAAACTCAGTAGAGTGAAGCGGGCTGCGTGTGCGCCTGCCTAGTAGGCGAAATGCACGCACCCGTGCTAAGTTGTTGCCTAGTGGGTAGGCGGAGATGCAGCCCGCTGTACTCCGCTGTGTTTTGGCGCTTTATTGCCTACTTTTCTGGCAGCACTGAGTGCAGTAAAGCCGGCTGCATCTGCGCCTGCTTACCAGACAACAAGTACGCACTTGTGCAAGGGTGTTGCCTAGTAGGCAGGCGCAGAGTCAGCCCGCTCTACTCCACTGCGTTCGGGCGCCTCATTGCCTACTTTCCTGGCAGCACTGTTTGAATGTCGGGCCGCGAGCGCGCGCCGCGGCGTGCGCTGCGCAGTGGCCCGGCGCAGGTGGTCCCCGAGAGCCTGGCCATATGTTTACCCTCGGCCCGCGCGGGGACCCGGGGAGCCCCGGCCCCGGCAGCCGAGGCAGCAACAACACGCACCGTAGCGGCCACGGCCTCTGCCGTGCCGAGAGGGGACCTCGATGGCCTGGCTCGGGTCCGTGCCAGTGCTGCCAGAAAAGTAGGCAAAAAGCGCCCAACACACAGCCGTGTGGAGCGGTGGGTGTCAACGCCTGCCTACTAGGCAATCCCTCTTCACAGCTGTGAAGCTGTGTTGCCTGGTAGGCAGGCGTTGATACCCACCGCTCCACACGGCTGCGTTGGCCGCTTTTTGCCTACTTTTCTGGCAACACTGGTCCGCGCCGCGGTGGGCACTGCGCGCCGCCGAGGCCGTGGCCGTGTCCGAGGCGCAGCGCACTCACTCACTCACCTGCTGCAGGGCCCGCTGCATGAGCTCCCGGATCTCGGAGTACAGCTCCGAGCTGAGGTCGTGGACGCTGTTGATGGCCCTGGCCTCGGCGGCGTCCCTGGCGGCCAGCAGCCCCAGCAGCGCCAGGGTCAGCAGGGCCGCCAGGCCCCAGCGCCGTTTCCTCGCCATCTTTGTTTTCGTGCTGCCTGCCTGCTGGGGCTGCGCACGGCCCTGGCCCTTATCCGCCCCTTCGCCGAGCTTCGCCGTGCGGCCGCGGGAGGGTCGCGGCGGCGCCACTGCTCCCCCACCCCCTCTCCCGCCCGCCGCGCCCTCCCGCGCATGCGCCCCGCCCCGCCCCGCCCCGCGCGGCCCGGTCGCGGCGCACGACCGGTCCGGTGGCGCCCCCTCGGGGGTCATCGCATAACCCGCTGGAACCGCCCGGTGGGGCGGGGAGTGTCACCGCGGCAGAGGCATGGATGTAAACGCAGTTTCGCAGCCTATCCTACATCCATGGGCAGAGGGTGGGGGAGGGGCGGGGTGGAGCGGGGTGGGGCGGGGTGGGGCGGGGTGGGGCAGAGCGGGGTGCGGCGGAGCGGGGCGTCCACCCCCCAACAGCCACCTCACCCGGAAACTGGTCCTCATTAAGCCCCGCGCCCTGACCCCCACACACCAGCCTGCCCCAATCTCTCCCGCCACCCCTCCACCCCCGCTCCACAACAGGTCCAACCCTTCCGCCGTGCTCCTGCGCGACCAGTGTTGCCAGGCAAATTGGCAATAAGTCGGTCAAACAGAGTAGAGTAAAGCGGGCTGCATCCGCGCCTATGCCTACTAGGCAACAAGTATCGGGTGTTTCTTTGAATGCGTAACAGTGTTACGGTTTTGCCTACCCCCTGCAGCGCTGGAGAGTATGCAATCCCGCAACACCGTTACGCATTCATAGGAACACCCGGTACGCACTGTGCTAGCGTGCTGCCTAGAAGGCAGGCGCAGATGCAGCCCGCTTTACTCTTCTGTATTTGGGTGACTTATTGCCTGCGATACACCTGTGTGAAGCAGGCGGTATCAACGCCTGCCTACCAGGCAAACTCTCCCCACAGGAGAGTTTACTTTGCCTAGTTGTTGATACCGCCCGCTTCACACAGGTGTAACATGGGTAATTTTTGCCTACTAGTCTGGCAACATTGCTCCGACGCCCTCGTCCAGGCGTATCTCGTCCCTCGCGCATCTCCGCGCGGAGCGCCCGCGTGCACGGGGCGGGCCGCACCGGCGCACGGCTGCATGTTGGGTTGCCTACCCCCCGGGCGCTCTGCGACTCACCGTCCGTTGTCGCTGGTGCGTAGGCGATTCGGGGAAGGAAAAAACTGCGGTTGGACAGGATCACTTGGTTTTATTTCAAGAAGAGGCAGCATTCGTTCTGCCCTTTGAAGTACAATAACTTACAAAATTATTGCATCGGAATTAACCTTTCATACAGTAAAAGATTAAATTAGCTAGACTAAGTTCTATGCGTAAACAGATCACTTTTACGATTCAGTTCTAGAGTCCTTGAGAATCTCGAAATGTCTTCGTGACTTACGAAGTGGCTTTGGATCAGCCTAGGCAGTAAGGGGCAGTGCATATACTCCTCGCAGGACCAACTCGCCATACACACATAATACTCTCCCGTTGTCATTTATTCCACTTCCACGTTTAAGTCCGAACTCGTCCTCCTGCTCCTCTTCCTCTCTCCCTCTCTCCTTCTCTCTCTCTCTCTCTCTCTCTCTCTCTCTCTCTCTCTCCCTCTCTCTCTCTCCCTCTCTCTCTCTCCCTCTCTCTCTCACACATGCGCGCACGCGCGCGCATACCCACACGCGTGATCCTCTCAGGTGCCCGCCGCGGAGGCCGCCGCCGCGGACGAGCCGCCCCAGCCGGGCTGCGTCCAGATGTAGCCCGTCCCCGTGACGGTGCAGTACGCGTTGTAGTAGCGGCCCGGCGACCGGCAGTACGACCACTGGGGGCACTTGCACCGGAACTGCGTCTGGAACTCTTCTTTGCAGATCTCGTTCCACCAGCACGCGCGCTGCAATGCACACAGAGAGGGAGGTGGAGACAGACCGCCCCGCCCCGCCCCGCCAGCCTGCACTGGACATATCGACCGCGGCCCCTGCGGCCCGGCGCAGCCGCTGCAGTACGGGGCGCGGGGTAGGGCGTTCAAATCTGACTTTTTGACCACGCGTCTTGGGCATGGGTCCCGATCTCGGACTATGGGGCCGAACGCGGCTTCTTCGCCAAAGGGCCAAATTATCTTTCAAACAAGCCGCGTTCCCGCCCGATCCGAGATCGGGATCGGGAAACCATGCCCAAGTGGTGCTCGTAAAGTCAGGACAACTTAGCGCGGGGCTCCGGCAGGACAGTGAGGGGCCACGTGGCCAAGAGCCAGCCGACTGATTCAGAACATCGCTCCCATGCCTCTGTCCTTGTCGCACTCACCAAGGTGCCCCTCTAGGGTATGGACCTTCTCCATGAGTGCGACAAGGACGGAGGCATGGGAACGATGCTCTGAATCAGTCGGCAGGACAGACGCCTACCTCCGTCAGGTAGCCCCGTACGGATTGGTCGTTGAAACTGCGCTTCATGATAACGGCCGCCGCCTCCGTGGAGGGGGTGATGCTGGCGAGGCCCAGGAGCAGCAGCAACAGGGCCGCCGCCGGTGCCGCCCCCAGAGCCGCCCCCAGACCGCCGCCGCCGCCTCCTCCCAGTGCCCGCCCCCGCGGCCACCCCCACCCCCAGCTCGGCCCCTGCAAAACATTGCAACGCGTCGTGTGAGGTGCGGGCTGGGCTGCGCGATGTGTCAGCGGCTGGTACACTGTTAGAGCAAGTGTTCAACTGCTCAACACCTGTGTGAGTGTGTGCAACTTCAAGCCTAGCACGCGTAAGTGTGCAACTCGGCAGTTGTGCAATTGCAAGTGTCAAACTCGCCAGTTGTACACTTGTAAGTGTTCAATTTAATAGTTGTGTACTTGTAAGTGTTCAACTTCCCCGTGCAACACTATCCTTGTTGAACACTTGCAAGTGTACAACTGGCGAGTTAAACACGTGAAATTGCACTATTGCCGATTGCGCACTTGCATGCATGTGCTAGACTTGAAGTTGCACACATACAAATGTTGAGCAGTTGATCACTTGGTTTAACAGCGTATGCTTACCCCCGCGGATAGCCTCGCGGCCGGTGCATCCGCTGGTGCAGCCATGGCGCCCTGGCCGCGCCCGACCCGACCCGACCCCACCCGATCCGACCCGATCCGACCCGACCCGGTCCGACCCGACGCGCTTCTGTTGCGAGCCTTTGCCACGCGCCCCTCCGCGCTGCGCCTTGGAGAGGAGCCGACTGGGCACGCCGCGACGCCGCAGCGGAGGGCGCTAGGCTCTGGGGGCGGTGAGGGGGCGGTGAGGGGCGGTGAGGGGCGGTGAGGGGGCGGTGAGGGGCGGTGAGGGGCGGTGAGGGGGCGGCGGCGGCCCGCCCGCCAGCATCATGGACCGACTGGCCCCTTCCCCTCTCCTCGCCCCCGTCCCCCGGCGCCGCGGCGGGGAGGGGGTGGGGTGGGGAGGGTTCCGTGTCACTCTTTGGCCCAGCCCCGGCCAGCATCCGCAGAGAGGGGTGGCGCGCGCCGCGTCGCTAGGCAACCCGGCGGGCGGGCAGATGAGCGGGGGCATAGTGCGCGCGCGGCGCCCTGCGCCCCCGCGGCCCGCGCGCCGTGCTGTGCGCAGGGACCCGTGGGGCACGGGGGGCGCGAGCGCGCTGTGGCGGGGCCCGGGTCGGGGCTGGAGCGGACGCTGCTGAGCCCAGTCCACCCCTAGCGTGGGGCCAGGCTCGCCTCGCCTCGCCTCGCGTAGCGTGGGTTCGGGTCGGGGGTTGGCCGAGCCGAGCCGAGCCGCGGGCGCGCTGGGCCGACCGCCGTTTTTCGCATTGTGTCCGGCCTAGGCCCTAGGCTCCGCCCGGGTGGGCGCACGATGGCCTCCGGCCCCGTCGACATGGACGACGTCCAGTTCGAGTCGGGCGACTCCGGGGCGTCGGCCACCTACCCGCTGCAGTGCTCGGCGCTCCGCAAGAACGGGTTCGTCATGCTCAAGGGCCGGCCCTGCAAGGTGGTGGAGATGTCCACGTCCAAGACGGGCAAGCACGGCCACGCCAAGGTGCACCTCGTGGGCATCGACATCTTCACGGGCCGCAAGTACGAGGACATCTGCCCGTCCACCCACAACATGGACGTGCCCAACGTCAAGCGCGAGGAGTACCAGCTCACCGACATCTCGGACGACGGCTACCTCTCGCTCATGTCGGACGGCGGCGAGCTGCGCGAGGACCTCAAGATGCCCGACGGCGAGCTGGGCGCCCAGCTCAAGGTCGAGTTTGACGCCGGCAAGGAGCTGCTGTGCACCGTCATGACGGCCGTGGGCGAGGAGTGCGTCATCGGCATCAAGCACAACACCAACATCAAGCCCATGTGAGGGGGGAGGGGGGGGGGGGCAATGCCATGACGGGGAAGGGGCCGCGCCGGGGAGAGGAGGCTTCATTTACATCAAGCATCAATGTTTTAAAATTCTGGTTTTGTTGTTTGTTTCGGGGTGAGGGGTGGGAGAGGGGGTGGAACCATGCCCACAATCATTAATAATTATCAATAACTAAGTCTCCATTTGTTCCCAACTCACAGCAATAATTTATTTATTATAAGATGGGATGGTGCTGCACCAAGAAAATAAAATTCACTCTCTCTTGTATCCGAACTGAAGTAATAAACTTGGACTGCATTCCCTCCAAAGCCTAAATCATAAGTGTCTGAGTGTTTGAATCTATATGTTACAATAACTGTTTTAACAGTTTAAGTGTGTATAACAGATGAATTTTAAAGTCCAGATTGTGCCATCATTCATATGGGCACAATATCTTAATTTAGTGTGATCAATGACACAGAAACTTAAACAATAAATTCTTGAAAACATTGTTGTGATTCAGAGCAATTCAAATTTTTATTACAAAAGTTGATTTGAAAGTACAGTGATAGGGACGA
This sequence comes from Frankliniella intonsa, assembly GCA_033675135.1. Lineage (NCBI taxonomy): Eukaryota > Metazoa > Arthropoda > Insecta > Thysanoptera > Thripidae > Frankliniella > Frankliniella intonsa. The sequence goes on along the minus strand of CM066248.1, from coordinate 12,480,117 downwards.
TTTGTATGTGCCAAATAAACCAAGAATATCACATTTATCATTTTCTGAGAGAAACTAAGTCTTCTGTACATTCTAAGAATATTGAAAGAAGAAAACTTGAAAAACCTTCATTCAGTCTAAAGATACAAATAACAGCAAGGATGGAAAATGGCCAGATATATATGCAAAATTTATGGAATAATTTTTCAAACATATAAAACAGGAAATCCCCACAAATTTGCATGAACTCAAATTTAATAAATACAGATTTATATTAAAAAAAGTTATGTTATCAGTATCCATGGATTAATAAATTAAATAGTTCCATTGGTTGTGTGTCAAGAGACATTAAGGTAAAAATTAACGAACATTTAGTAAAGAAGAGTTCGACTAAATGTCAACAAAGGATTAGGCCCTCGTACGGTTTCATTTTGTTGAAGATTGCTGTACCACCTTGACAAGTGCATGAACTGCTCCTTCTCTTGGAATGTAAGGCTAACCTGCAATAAATATACAAAATGTAAATTATGGACAATTAAAGAAATTGAGTTAAATGGAAAGTGAGAAAATAAACACATTGTTTTATCTATCAACCAATATGAGACAAACACTTACAACAACTTGATACAGAAGGTGGTAAAAAACAATATCAGCCAAGGAACAGAAGTTGCCAGCAAGAAATGTACGCTCTGACAGAGTGGTGTTGAGGTCCTGAAACACAAAATAACTTATAGTCTTACAAACCTCCAGTAAGACTGTTTTTTGAAAAAGAGAATATGTATATCTGGCAACTTGCCTTCAGCACTTGTCTTGATACATTGGGAACATCAACATAATTAGCAGTGCTAACAGCATAGTCTAACCACTGTCGAACCAGTGCCTGCTCCTCCAAAGATTTACCCAAGAGATGTTGCTGATTACTCTTCTTGGCAAGCGTGACTAATCCAGAACAAAATCCGGGAAGACTACCATCATGTGTTGGATTTTGTAAAATTGAAATCTGAAAGAATATTTTAGTAAAGTACTTAACTGATATAAAAGAAACAATTTTATTATTGTGGACTGAAACTACATCAAACAATGGCATACCTTTTTAATATCAACCTTGTTGGGGTCTTTAATATTGAAGCTTTTACTGATTTTGTTGAAATTATCAATATTACACTGAACCATCTTGACAAGTGTTTCTAACCGTTCTGCCAACGAGGATACAAAACCATTCCAACCAAAATAATTTTCTGCTAGAAACAAGTGAAGAGATCGAAGTATATTATGAGAAATTTGCGAGGAAGTTCACAATTCTAGCACGAAATTATACTGCTTTGTGGCTATATTTAATAACTAGTTGAAGTCATAGACTTGCGGCTGAGCTGATGCCCGAAGGGCGACTTGATAAAAAAATATAAACCGAATAATATAGACAAATTAGAAAGATTTTTTTTATTCTTTGTGAATAAATCCACTATTGTTTACATTCTAAAATTAAGTGTTCATAGGTTGGCAGCAGCTGGAGTGATTTGGAATGTTTTCATTTTGTATCACCTGGTCCCTTAAAGCCTTGGCTGAGCATTTAAATTTAGATTCCAATTCATATTGAAATTATATATTTAATTTTAAATTTGCTCAGCCAATAAATAATATAAAAATAGTAGTCATAAATAAACTCGCCTTCTCTTAGTAGTTACCAAAGTAAAGTTCTCCTAGTCCAATATTTCATTCTACCCAAACTGACGTCCTATAAAACCAGGAATCCCAAACTCCGATTAATACGATTTTCACTGCGTGAAATCGAGATTTCCGTACAATCGATAGGGTGACGTCTTGTCCCCCCCTCTTCTTAAATGTATGGCTGTTTATAACCTCACTCGCTCCGTGGCAAGGAGACCACGTCCTTTCCAAATATTCAGAAATCAAATGTAGTTCAATTTTGTTGTTGGAAATACCACCTTTGAAATGGATTCTGTCAGTGCTGCTTCAAAGCGTGTTTATGGTAAGTTGCCCTTTATTTCATAGAAGATAGTGAGTATTTTACTAAGGGAAATATTTTTTTCAGAGCCGTTGCCTCCTAATATACAAGCAACCGTTGTACCGTTGTTCCACAACAATGAACCATTTGTGAAGACATTTCTTAGTTCTGTGTTACCTGAAGCCGATCATCATGGTATTGAAGATACACTTCGCAAGGTATGATACCTGTCATGCAGGTAGTTCAGTAAGCTTTGTCAATTTGTGTTTTAAGTTTGGAAGAATTTTTTTAAAGAACATTATTGATTTGCGTTGTAGAGTTTTCCTCTTGCTTGTCTGGGAAGACGTCAACGGAAGACTAAATCTCGGCGTAGTAAGGGATCTTTATCTCTAACTGAAAGAAGGCGATTGGGCCTCTATCAACTACATCGACATGGTTCAAAATTTATTGATGCTCTCCCTGTGCATGAACTATGGCTTCAGTATATTTCATCACTTATATCTCTCCCTGAAATAGAAAAAAATGGGTAAGTTTATTAACCCTTTTCCAACCCTCTCTATGTGATTTTTACTGCAACAAACCATTTTGTCACATCTGTCAGGTTTACTGCTCAGCCATCTGATAAGCAGTGGTCTCAAGTAACACTTGCCTTATATAGAGCAGACTACCACGGTGCTGAGCTGGAAGTGACTCGCTCTAAATGCAGTTCACTTCGTGGAATTAAGGGAATAGTTCTTATGGATACTAAGAACACATTCAAAATGATAGGCAGAGATAATGTAATACGTAGTAAGTATGATACCTTGTTTTGATTTGATGAAACATTTGGAGAGTGATTCTTCAGTGTTCTCTCTTATCTTTTCAGCTGTTCCAAAATCACCGTGTGTATTTAGTCTCAATTTTAAAGGTTACACATGTACCATATTTGGAAAATATTTCTGCACAAAACCTGCTGAGAGAAGTGTAAAAAAAGTCAAAGGACACTGTCCTTCTGATTTGTGAAAGTTGTACAGAAGCAACTGTCTACCTGCTGTCATGTATTATATAAATTGGAAAGGAGAAAGAAGGTACACAGAAAATCAGTTCAAATTTTTTCATTGTGTCCATTGATTCTGAAAAGCCTGCCATTGTTATTTTTCTCTTGGCATGGCTTTTTAATCAAACCTAGAACCCTTATAACAAACAATTCTGTGAGAATTATAGTCGTAAATAAATGAACATAGTATACACATACTACGTTTTGGTTTGACAGACATTGCAGATTTGAAGTGTTCAAATGATACTTTGAACATCACGCAACATTCATAAATTAACGGAATATGAAAGTTAATCACATCCTTGATGATGAAGAAAAATGATCATTGGGACAGCAGAGAAGCAGTCACAGCATACTTTTTCAATGGTATAGCTCTAAAGCACACACATTCACACAAGTAGTGACATAAAATGACTTGACAATACTAAGGGAAAATTGTAACAAGTGAACAGTCTTTAACAATTTTAATGAGGAAGCTGCACAATTTCTGATACTCAACAAAAATTACGTCATTGTTAAAAAAAATATTTAAAAAAAAAATTGCTTTTTTTGCCCATGCACATGACACTGCCATCAAGAAAAACTGATCACATTAATGCTATCTGAATAGTATCCCAATGGGAAAAGAAAAAAATAGGGACAAAAATGTCTTTATGATGAAGACTGCAAACGCTGACCAGAAAACTTAAAACTTGCTAACACAAATGGGTATTAGCAAAGACAAAATATGTCTTTGGAATTTGCTGATAGTCAAAATTTTTTGAGTCTGTTAGATTTCATTTCATATGACTTCAACTTCATATTAACTTTATACTACAGAGATAAAAAATTAACATTTTATCAGACACATACACCTCATTAGAAACTGTGCATATAATGCATTAACCATCTTGGGGGAAACAATGAAATTTGAAATGAACAAATGTACAGAGGTGCCTAGTGCATAACTAACTTAAGCAAAACATTGGAGCATATAAATTATTTCCGCCTGATACCCACTGACTTACAAGCCATCCAAGAAAACAATTGCAAAATGATGTTAAATGCAAATTTGACTATGGATGAAGAGTTATGAGGAAAAGGCACAGGTACTCTCTCACAGTAGGACACACAACAACTAGTAATATCTTAGTTGTGTGCTATCATGATTTCAATAAATCAATTAATAAGTCACACATAATTTTTTATACACACAAAAGAATCGATCTACTAGCCCACATCCTACACTGCACTCTTATATCAACTTGTCAACGCCACAGGCATGGAAGCCCCATTATTGTGATTTTAGCTCCTCACAATCCTTACATTACTGAAGAACAACATACAAAGTAACAAAGAGGATTCAAATAGGACTTGTACAGTTTTTATGTCCTATTCAACCACAACTGTGGGGAGGGGTAGCCTGTGCACACTGACCTGAGAGTTGAGTGCGGCACAGGCCTTGTTGATCAGTATGGGAAATATGATGCCCTTCGGTAACTCCTAGAAAAAAATAAACCAAACATCAAAGCTTAAGTCAATTTCCAGAAATTGATTTAGATAATCAATAACATTGAGTCAGAAAATAATTACCTTGGTCTTCTAATAGGTCTGTATCCGAAATAGGCCGATCCTCTACTGACTCTTCCTCGCATGCCTCTTCCCCTGGGTCCTCGGTTTGTCATGCTCATACCTGGTCTATTGGTGCGTTTTGGATTTACCTAAACCAGAAACTCATGTTGTAGACTAGAATTCAAGTACATCTCACGACATTTACTACAAGTAAACAGGCAAACCTTAATTTGTCGGCCCCTGAAAAGTGATTCATCCATTGCCATTGCTGTCTGTACAGATTCTTTTTCAGCAAATTCAATGTAAGCAAAGCCTTTAGGATGGCCATCAAACTTGTTGCAGAGGATTGTGACTCTATTGATAGATCCACATCCATGAAAATGTTGCTCTAGTTCTTCTGCAGTTGCACCATAATCTACCTGAAATCAGAAAGAACCAATAATTAAACCAGTGCAGACCCTCAAGATAATAAAATTTCCAAATACAAATTGGTAACTCACATTTCCTACATAAATTGAACGATTGTCTACTTCCATTTTATCTTCCAAAGACATGTTCAATGGACTGGCTGCTAAAACAAAATGCAAGAAGGAAGATAAAGTAAAAAAAGGAAGGTAGAGAGTGATTCTGAATTTGTTTCCTTAGTATTAAAGTACCTATTCCTGGTGGGCTTCCCATGTTCATTTGCTTGTCCACCTCTGACTGTAATTGCTTGAGTTTTTCAGCCTCTTCTTCCATTTCCCGAACTCTAGCCTTAATGGCTTCCAGTTCCTTAATAAGAAGAAGGAAATCAATCAAATCAGAAACATGGAATTCAATTCGGAAAGAAAATGCAATTGTGAAGGCAAAGTATTGAATGCTTACAGGGTCATCCATTCCAGCACCAGCATGGTTTCCATCAATTTCTCCAATGTCACCATTGTCGCCCACTTCTCCTTCCGCCCCTTCCATGGCATCCAGATTGTCTAACTGCTCTTCTCCAGTCATTCCCAAGTCTTCAGTGTCTGCCATGGTATCTACCTGTTACAAACCAAAATCAAGATCACAAATTATGCTTATAGAATAACGGTTTGGCTTTGAAATGGTCAACTTTTAGTCCAAGAACACAATTGGTGTTGAAAAATGTATGTCACCGGGAGACCCCAAAACAATGGCAGAAAATTGTAATGCTAAGAATAACACACTAGACTATTGGGCTCAAATTTCTGATGTGTTATTGTGAAAATATTATAGACAGAAGTGACAAGGATCTGAGTTTTCCTTGAAAGTGCACCTGCGAGTAATTGATATGAGAGGAGAATATTGAGAGATTGTATTAATGAAAAATCTGGTCATAATAATTCGGAAAAGTTTGTAAACATCCCATGAGCAAAATAAACTGCTAAAATAACATCCGCCAACGGCATAACCTCAGTCGTAAACAGACGACAACCAAGAACAGTGGAACATATTTGACTGAATGTAATAAAAAGTATCCGAGAAAACGGTACAGAGGAAATCGCAGAATCCGATATGATTTTTTAAAAGAGCGAATACCTTTCAAAACTAGAAAATTAATATTCTCAGCCTTGACCGGTAGCAATAGCCGGTAAAAGCTTTGGAGAGAAGGCGTCTGTTCTAAAACGTATCTAGATGAGAGGTGTATGCAAAGAAAATTATCTATAGATATCGTAATTTTGTAACTAGTGTTCAATAGAAACGAGCATCAGACGATGGAAAAGGATTTTACACTTGCCTAAAATTCTTTTAAATAGCGAGAGCACAGAGAAATTACAAGTAAAGTGTTTATTTCTTCGTGCTTTCTTTCTTCTACATACGGTCAGTGACTGGTCGGAAGACGTAGTTTCCAGAAAATAAATTTTCTATTAAATGAATAACGGCAAAGTTAATTTTTAAAAAATAAAAATAATAATTAGGGCAACTTTATGGTTTAATTTTATCAACTATTTTTATGTGCGATTCATAATAGAAAACTCAAAGAATTCTATAACATTTTAACCATACGTGAAGGCACCCTGGGCTCAGGGGTCAAGTCAACGTCTGGTTATCCGTCCGTAGGGTTGCATTTTCCTTTAATGTCTTGGTAACTCATGAACTTATTCTTTAGGTCTCTTGTAATTCTCTAAAAATTAAAAATGAGACGATATTTTTGAAACAGTATTCATGTGGTATTTTGCTTTGTGTGAAATCCTTACTCTGTTGTTCGTTCAGTTTTAAACTTGGTTCTGCAGTTGACGTTGACAAAAAGCGGACACACGATAAACGTTAGCCTGCGTTAGCCGACGATGTGTTTATCGTGTTTATTTGGTCCTAGTGATTTGATTTAAATTATTAAATAATATTAAGTTTGTTTACTCCGTTCCCATTAATCACTGTTACTAATCGTGTCCTCGTCGCCTTCGTAGATGTCTGTAACTGTGCTCAGTGCAGAAGAACGAACGTCTGTTAAAGCCCAATTCAAATTTATTTCCAACCCTTTACCTTCTACTATTCATTTTTGTGGTCTGCTGCTTGTCAATATAATCATTTATCTGTAAACAGCGCATTGTAGCTGATGACATGTTCCCAGTCCCTAAGCCCCAAGATGTGTTTATTGTGACAAATGTATGACTAAAGATAAGTGACTGAACTTTAAGTTGACCCAGTGTGGGTGAATGTAGTATTAGTACGTTGTAAAATGGATGTCAGTAGCCCAGAACATGAATATTCAAGTAGCAGTCAGCGTGCCCCATCTCCAGATTTGTTTTCTTCTGACGATGACGAAACATACCAAACAGGTACTACAGATTTGTCTCATGTAAACTGCAGATTGTGTTACAAATTTATTTCTTGCTCCTGTTTTTAATGTAATAGTTTAATTTTATCACAATTTTACAGAAACTGGTTCAAAACAATCCCCCAACACTTTCTCAAATAATCCAGAAGTTGAAAAGAAAGATGCTCTGCTGGAGTTGGAGTCTGCTCGCCTACAACGTCTCATGTCTCTGCTACAGGGTGTTCCACCTCCACCCTCTGTCACTATCCCTCAGATAACATTGAATGAAGTCCTCCAGAAACTTGCAGAAAACTATGTGAAACTAGCAGAATCTTCTTCTGAAGGTTTGGAGATACATATATTAACATCAACTCACTGAATAATTGTCCTATCACTTTAACTTTTGGGTCCTATGTTTTCAGAACCTGTTGACAGTCTGTGGAAAACTACATCATCATTGGAGGAAGTGACAACAACAGAGTGGCCATTAATAAAAAATATAGTCTACCATGATATGCAGTGAGTTTTGTTGAACAGTTTACGCATAATACCTGCTAACTTGTTTTCGTTCTTTCTTAAGCCCAATTCATGACTTAAATTTTTCAGCTTTAATTTGTGTACTGCCTCAGAAGAAATAGAGCACATCAGTATGAAACTAACTGAGCGTTTCATTGGGGCCGAAACTTCCACTTGGTGCAATGCTGTGTCCTCTCAACCAAATAGTGCTAAAAAGAGACAAAGACGTAGCCTAGGCAATGTATGTAGATTTCTAATCTTAAAATACAGTTTGTGTGAATGTGAAAAACACAGACCTTCTTATGAACTATTATTTTACAGGCTTCACCAGGGTGTAGATTGAGTCATTTGGCTAGAAGACGTCAAACTTTCTCATCTGCCAGCATTGCTCAACTCTCCAGTGTTGCTGGGAGTGGGACTGCTGGTGGAGCTCCTATCCCTGGGAGTAGCTTGTCTGCTCCACGTAGACGCCTACTGAATGGTGGTAGCGCTGGACAACGTTGTATTATGGTGGAAATCAAGTAAGCTTCTAAAGTCTTTTCCAACAATTATGCAATATTTAAGCATACTAATCTATTCCTCTATTTCTACATAAAAATTTAAAAGGAAAACTGATAAAAATAAACGTGTTAAAACTAACACCAAGGGAGGCCAGAATAATAAAATGCTACCTGAAAATGTCCCCAAACCTATATCTCAACCTCAAGAGCCTGTTCAAGCTACAAAGAGGGCATTATTCCAAAGTCCAGAGGAACATAAGCGTGTTCCTTCATTATTACAGCAGCCTAGTGTCACTGAAAATCAAGCTCAGCGGTCAAAGAGAGCTTTATGGCCATCTGATGGGGAGGTCAGCCTTCTAAATATGTCATTCATTTTCTCAATTTATTGATTTGAATTGTGTATTAACAAGTTTGAAATCTTTACAGTCTATTCTTAATGATAATGGAAAAAGAACTCTTGACAAAAGTGACTCCTCAAATTCTCAAAGGGCTAAAATGCATTGTTCAGATGATCGAGCTCCATATAGTCGGCTAACAAGGTACTGTTTTACTCCTTATCCTACCCTTTTTTGTCCATAATAGATGTATGTCAACAGTTTTCCTCTTATTTTTTCAGGAGTCTGACCTTCCCATTAGGACATAATTCAGGGACATCTAAAGCTTCTGCCATGGGTAGCAGCAATCCTCAGCCCAATAATTCTAATGATACTTCTAGTAATAGTGCTAAATCTACTGCAAGACGTGCAAGTGACCAAGGACCTTCAGATGGCAGTGTGAAAATTGAATTAAGTGAATTACATAAAAGAGTAAGCATTAACAAATTCTGCACCGTAGTAACTACATTTTCCTTTAAGTCTTACTTTTAAACTTCTTATGCTTGTTTCATTTTTCTCCTAGAAACTGTTTTGGGCCATAACCTCAGCACTCCGTTCCCATAATATTAGCAGGAATCATCAAGATTTTACCCGATTATCATCAATGTTGGCATATCACTACATTGAGATCCGGTCAAATATGGTTGGCCCTCCACCAGCAAGCACAAGTGAACATATGCTCAATGTTGTGTCATCTAAAGCTGCTGAAGTCATACAGGCTGAGAAGGCAGAAAAATCTGAAAACTTGGGAAGCAGCAAATTCCAGAAGAAAGAAGAAAGATCTAACCGAGAATTGTTTCGGGATGCTACAGCTTCCCTAAATGTTAGACGAAGTCTGTGCGTTTCCGTTGCGTCAGCAAATCAACTTTCAGAAGATAAACCAAAAGCAACAAAGAGAGTTCCATCTGCCAGAAAGTCTTTGTCTTTTGATGCGATAGATCCCAAAGCCGCCTCTGGAACATGTACTGAAGATCATGTGGAAAATGGTGAAGGTAAATTTCAGTTGGATGGAAAGGGAAAGGATCCTAATTGGAGAGGAAATGGAGAAAATGTTCCTCTCTCAAGTGCCAAAAGAGTGAGTCGTAGCTTGTTCCTCTCTCCCAAAGATGAGTTGAAATCAGCCAAGAAGGATGCATGCGAACAAACTAATGCACCTGATAATCAGTTAAGCTCCCTTAATAATGACCCTGCTGAAATCATTGAATATAAAAGTGAGGAGAACAAAAAGTCATCTTCTTCAGATGTATGTGATGTAGATGAGAAACCACAACAGGCTGGAAGTGATTTGTCATCTATTCCTAGTTTGAGTGCTGCATCGTCTACTCTAGAGGCTGATAATGAAGCCTCAATAACCAGTGAAGCAACTAATGTCTCTGAACAAGCGAATTCTAATGATGCTCACAACCACTTGCCTGGTCCAGATCCACATATTCCTTCAAAAGACAATATTCCAATTGACAAGACTAATGCCATGTCTAGTATTTCAAGTAACTCAAAAGTAGAACCAGCAAACACTGAGGCTTCTGAATGTGTGCCAACTCGTGTATTGAGAGAAACCAGGGAGAGAATTTTGAGAGCTTGTTATCCACAACCTGTGAGAAGGACCAGGAAATCTCTCTCTCTTTCCAAAAGAGAATTGAGATCTAGCAGTTCTGATTCAGTTGAACATGATCATGCCCCCACAAGCCATTGTCAAGAAAAGGCGTCAGTACCAATTGTATTGGCTGAAAACTGCACTAGTGGTGTTAGTACATGTTCTTCAACTATGGAACCTGTTGTCGTCCTTTCCCCCCTGAAGTTGCCATCGCCCTCAGTGTCAGCTGAAAGCAATAATACCTCTAAGAGCACTTTTGGTAGTCCCCCATTTATTGCTGACAACACTTTAACTTCTGCCCACTCTCCATTCCTAGGTTTCCCTTCAAAAGAGGACCTCAACTCATCAGGAGGGGCTGATGGGACAGATAGTACAGCTAAAGTTCCAAATGGATCTTCTGAAGAAAGCACCCATGCAAAGTTAATTATGGAAGAGAAAGTTATAACTCCATTACTGGAAGCCGGTGTTCTGGAGTCCTCAGTTTGTGTTGGAAATGGATCTTCAGAAAGTACTGATGCTGATCTGACTTTCCGAGGTCGTATCGAAAGTTTAAAACCTTCAACGTCTTGTGATAATGCTATTAATTTAGAGTTGGGAATGAACTTGAGCTCTAATCTTTTAAATATGGATGAGAACAAGGAAAAAAGCCCTGTGCTTGAAAAATGGGCAGAGAGAGCTAGCAGAAGTGCTCAGAAGAGCTCACTTGAGCTTCTTGCTAATGATGTTACTTTTGATGACACAGTTGCTCCACTCAAACCAACTGAGAATACAGCAGAGGAATCAATGGTGCCGTGGGATGAATCACAACTGGAAACCGTCTCTCAGTGTTCGACAAATGTATTTGAAAAGTTCTGTTCCATTTTTGGTCCTTCTAGTCACCAAGGTAATGCTTGAAAGTGATGTTACATGCTGGTTGGTTCCTTTGTGATTTTATATTTTAACTACCTATAATTTTAAGTTTGACTGGCTATGGAAGACTGAAATTCGCCTCTTTGTTGTCAATTTTATTACTTTGATATGCAAATTTTTAATTGTTTGATTATCTATTGCAAGCTAAACCCCTAGGACTTGTGCTGCTAACACAATTGTTAAACCACTTCAGGATGAACATGTTTTTTATTTGCTTTTTTCCCCCTCTCCTAGAGCTTTCTTTTTTCTTTTGTTTTTCATTTTGCCACATAACTGTGGTACTGCTTTGAATAAATTTCCTAACTCCATAGCTATCACAGTATTTCATTTTACACTTAAAGGCTGTGACCTCTTATTTTTTTAAATTTTTAAGAGAAGAACCATCCACAGCCTATGTGGATATTTCATCTAAACCTTAGGATTATTTCCTGCTGGTATAGTTTGATTTCTGTCTTCATTGTTTTCAAATGTATTTTGTCCATGTGCCTTACTACATGTGAAGACTTTGAAGATATTGGCAGCCATTTTAACTTGTTTTCTTAACAATGCTAATGCCGTCAGTTGTAGATACTCTTTCATCATCTTGTTCTTTTAGTATTCAAAGTGGACCATATACGTGGGCTTTCTTTGGGTAGGTCTTATGCTATGTAGCCTACAAGTCATCAAAATTATTTTTAATGATTCTGTAGATTGTGTTACTTGGCTTAATGATCTCAAATGACGTTGACTGAGATTTCCTATGTATTTGTAATTCCTGGGTTCTACATAGTGAATGTTGTAATTTTATGTCAATGACGAAAATATAATTTTCATTGTCTTGGTCTCAAATTGATTTGTTTCAAAAAATAAATGAAAAATGTAAAAAAAGGCATATTTATTTAGTCACATTATTTTCCATAATTAACGCTGCCACCGGGGAAAGAAACAAATCCACTAGACGGTCGTCCACCACTGAGAAAGTTCGAGACTCTGCTAGGCACATTGACAAAACCACCGGGGTAGGCAACTTGCACAGCTCCACCCTGGCCCCTGTTTGGGACACTCACAAAACCACCAGGATATTGGACGTTCACCTGTAAAAGAGAAAATTGTAAAACTTCCCAAGAAAAAATACAGAAATTTCGATAGGGATAAATTAATGAGTAAATTACCTGAGGAAACGCAAATACCGTTTGAACGACCACCGCAAGCGCTACAGCGAGTAGGATCTGCAATAAATAAATATGAGCAATTCACAGGCACGAAGTTGATAACGGCTAAGTTGTTTTCCCTGGCTGACTAACTTAACTAATGCCAAAGGCGCCAGGCTCTGACACATCCCCAGAACTTTTTCTGTCCTGCTCTACCGGCTGGGCTGATTTCACCGCAGTGCTGCCATAAAAGTAGGCAATAAAGAGCCCAAACACAGTGGAGTAATGCGGGCTGCATCTGCGCCTGCCTACTAGGCGACACCGTAGCAGCCGACTGATTCAGAAAATCGCTCCCATGCCTCTTGTCCTTGTCGCACTCACGAAGGTGTCCCCTCCAGGGTATGGAGTCACTCCATGAGTGCGACAAGGACAGAGACAGGAGAGCGATCTCCTGAATCAGCCGACAGATGCGCGTACATGTTGCCTTGTCGGCAGGCGCATTTGCTGGCCGCTTTACTCCACTGCCCTGCAAATCTAACTAACTGTTGTACTACATGACAGTTTCAACTGCAAAACTCGGCAGTCTTGCAGTTTAAACTGTCATATGTAGTTCAACAGCTTAAACTGCAAGACTAAAAAGTTTTGCAGTTTAAACTGTCATGTAGTACAACAGATAGATTTGCCGAGTGTGTTTGGGCTCTTTCTTGCCTACTGTTATGGCAGCACTGACTCACCGTACGGCTGGCCATCCTGAGATCGGCGGAGAAGGAACGCGAAGGAGTGATGGGGGGCCGGGACAGCTGAATCGGTAAGAAGCACGCTACGCTTAGTGAGCTCTCCCGCCGTGCTCCGCAGCTTATATACCCAGGAGGCGCGGGTGGGCCCCACCCGCCACCCGCCACTCGCCCCGCCCCCGTGCCTCAGAAGCCACGGCATTCTCTCCTATCCCCCCCCCCCCCTCGCGCGAACCGAGCGCGCTCACATCATGAGAAGAACATGCCGATTTTGATGTAGTAAGGCGGAGCGTAATGACCGCCCCACCCCGCCCCACCCCACCTTGCGCTCCGCAGGAGCACCTGCAGCAGGCCGCAGGCCGTGCGGCAGGAATCAGCTGGACCCTCTGCCCGTCCTCCTGACCCCGCCGGAGCGCGGATAGCGGGACGCAGCGGCCCAGCCTGGGCGGGCTGCCGATGAATTGCTGTGATTTCCACGACGCGGACTCGTTCAGCTACCGGAGCTCAAAGTGCTGGATCGTGGGCCGCGGGCGCGGACGGGTAAAGTTATGCGTGCGGAGAAGCTAATGCGAGGTGAGCGTGAGAATGAATGAGCGCTACCCACTGCTAAGCAAAGTGACGCAAAAATAAAAGACACACCCATTTTTTTTTTGAAAGGTGAGAGCACAGCTCAGGGTGTACGGGTGTTTCTTTGAATGCTTAACAGTGTTGCGGGATAGCATACTCTCCAGCGCTGAAGGAGCCATCCCCCGCGCCTGTGTACACCGCTGGCCACTGGTCCACGAGCACGCAGTCTCAGGTACCTACAGAGACAGGCGTCACTTCGCCGGTAAAAGATATAGAACTAGTAATAATTAAAGTTGGCCCACTCCGTTGATTTTTCAACGCCCGAGGGTTAAGTTGTCGGAAAACCGGGGTTTTCGGCCAAGAAAGGCGACAAAACGACGTACCGAAAAGACCCCTCGCAAATGTGATTTTCTCCCAAACCAAGTCCGGTATCGGGCTGCTTTGACGTGCCACATGTTTTTTAGTCCCAGAAGAGGAAAACCTGCGAGTTTGGTCGAAATCGGAGACAATTTTTTTCGGCCGAAAATTAAAATTCTCCGAAATGACGGGGGTTGTGCAGGGGGACTCTAACGTACCCCTAGACCAACCCCCAAGGGTCAGTTCGTCCGAAAACCCGGTTTGTCTGCGAGGAAATGCAGTATTCCTGATAGCGCGCAATGTGTTCGGGCGAGGTGGCTTAGGGGCCTATTTTCTCACTAACGAAGTCCGGTATAGGACTCCTAGGACTTGCTATGTGTTTTTTGGTCCCAGAAGAAGGTAACCTGTGAGTTTGGTCGAAATCGGAGACAATTTTTTTCGACCGAAAATCGCAAAAGCGCAAAGGCTATAGCCTTGGCATTTTTACGATTTTCGGCCGAAAATTAAAATTCTCCGAAATGACGAGGGTTGTGCAGGGGGACTCTAACGTACCCCTAGACCAACCCTTAAGGGTCAGTTCGTCCGAAAACCCGGTTTGTCTGCGAGGAAATGCAGTATTCCCGATAGCGCGCAATGTGTTCGGGCGAGGTGGCTTAGGGGCCTATTTTCTCACTAACGAAGTCCGGTTTAGGACTCCTAGGATTTGCTATGTGTTTTTGGTCCCAGAAGAAGGTAACCTGTGAGTTTGGTCGAAATCGGAGACAATTTTTTTTCGACCGAAAATCGCAAAAACGCAAAGGCTATAGCCTTGGCATTTTTACGAATTTCGGCCGAAAATTAAAATCCGAAATGACGAGGGTTGTGCAGGGGACTCTAACGTACCCTAGACCAACCCCCAAGGGTCAGTTCGTCCGAAAACCCGGTTTGTCTGCGAGGAAATGCAGTATTCCCGATAGCGCGCAATGTGTTCGGGCGAGGTGGCTTAGGGGCCTATTTTCTCACTAACGAAGTCCGGTATAGGACTCCTAGGACGTGCTATGTGTTTTTGGTCCCAGAAGAAGGTAACCTGTGAGTTTGGTCGAAATCGGAGACAATTTTTTTTCGACCGAAAATCGCAAAAACGCAAAGGCTATAGCCTTGGCATTTTTACGATTTTCGGCCGAAAATTAAAATTCTCCGAAATGACGGGGGTTGTGCAGGGGACTCTAACGTACCCTAGACCAACCCTCAAGGGTCAGTTCGTCCGAAAACCCGGTTTGTCTGCGAGGAAATGCAGTATTCCTGATAGCGCGCAATGTGTTCGGGCGAGGTGGCTTAGGGGCCTATTTTCTCACTAACGAAGTCCGGTATAGGACTCCTAGGACTTGCTATGTGTTTTTGGTCCCAGAAGAAGGTAACCTGTGAGTTTGGTCGAAATCGGAGACAATTTTTTTTCGACCGAAAATCGCAAAAACGCAAAGGCTATAGCCTTGGCATTTTTACGATTTTCGGCCGAAAATTAAAATTCTCCGAAATGACGGGGGTTGTGCAGGGGGACTCTAACGTACCCCTAGACCAACCCCCAAGGGTCAGTTCGTCCGAAAACCCGGTTTGTCTGCGAGGAAATGCAGTATTCCTGATAGCGCGCAATGTGTTCGGGCGAGGTGGCTTAGGGGCCTATTTTCTCACTAACGAAGTCCGGTATAGGACTCCTAGGACTTGCTATGTGTTTTTTGGTCCCAGAAGAAGGTAACCTGTGAGTTTGGTAGAAATCGGAGACAATCTTTTTTCGACCAAAAATCGCAAAAACGCAAAGGCTATAGCCTTGGCATTTTTACGATTTTCGGCCGAAAATTAAAATTCCCCGAAATGACGGGGGTTGTGCAGGGGGACTCTAACGTACCCCTAAACCAACCCCAAGGGTCAGTTCGTCCGAAAACCCGGTTTGTCTGCGAGGAAATGCAGTATTCCTGATAGCGCGCAATGTGTTCGGGCGAGGTGGCTTAGGGGCCTATTTTGTCACTAACGAAGTCCGGTATAGGACTCCTAGGACTTGCTGTGTGTTTTTGGTCCCAGAAGAAGGTAACCTGTGAGTTTGGTCGAAATCGGAGACAATTTTTTCGACCGAAAATCGCAAAAACGCAAAGGCTATAGCCTTGGCATTTTTACGATTTTCGGCCGAAAATTAAAATTCTCCGAAATGACGGGGTTGTGCAGGGGACTCTAACGTACCCTAGACCAACCCCAAGGGTCAGTTCGTCCGAAAACCCGGTTTGTCTGCGAGGAAATGCAGTATTCCTGATAGCGCGCAATGTGTTCGGGCGAGGTGGCTTAGGGGCCTATTTTCTCACTAACGAAGTCCGGTATAGGACTCCTAGGACTTGCTATGTGTTTTTGGTCCCAGAAGAAGGTAACCTGTGAGTTTGGTCGAAATCGGAGACAATTTTTTCGACCGAAAATCGCAAAACGCAAAGGCTATAGCCTTGGCATTTTTACGATTTTCGGCCGAAAATTAAAATTCTCCGAAATGACGGGGTTGTGCAGGGGACTCTAACGTACCCTAGACCAACCCCCAAGGGTCAGTTCGTCCGAAAACCCGGTTTGTCTGCGAGGAAATGCAGTATTCCTGATAGCGCGCAATGTGTTCGGGCGAGGTGGCTTAGGGGCCTATTTTCTCACTAACGAAGTCCGGTATAGGACTCCTAGGACTTGCTATGTGTTTTTTGGTCCCAGAAGAAGGTAACCTGTGAGTTTGGTCGAAATCGGAGACAATTTTTTTCGACCGAAAATCGCAAAAACGCAAAGGCTATAGCCTTGGCATTTTTACGATTTTCGGCCGAAAATTAAAATTCTCCGAAATGACGGGGGTTGTGCAGGGGGACTCTAACGTACCCCTAGACCAACCCCCAAGGGTCAGTTCGTCCGAAAACCCGGTTTGTCTGCGAGGAAATGCAGTATTCCTGATAGCGCGCAATGTGTTCGGGCGAGGTGGCTTAGGGGCCTATTTTCTCACTAACGAAGTCCGGTATAGGACTCCTAGGACTTGCTATGTGTTTTTGGTCCCAGAAGAAGGTAACCTGTGAGTTTGGTCGAAATCGGAGACAATTTATTTCGACCGAAAATCGCAAAAACGCAAAGGCTATAGCCTTGGCATTTTTACGATTTTCGGCCGAAAATTAAAATTCTCCGAAATGACGGGGTTGTGCAGGGGACTCTAACGCACCCCTAGACCAACCCCTAAGGGTCAGTTCGTCCGAAAACCCGGTTTGTCTGCGAGGAAATGCAGTATTCCCGATAGCGCGCAATGTGTTCGGGCGAGGTGGCTTAGGGGCCTATTTTCTCACTAACGAAGTCCGATATAGGACTCCTAGGACTTGCTATGTGTTTTTGGTCCCAGAAGAAGGTAACCTGTGAGTTTGGTCGAAATCGGAGACAATTTTTTTTCGACCGAAAATCGCAAAAACGCAAAGGCTATAGCCTTGGCATTTTTACGATTTTCGGCCGAAAATTAAAATTCTCCGAAATGACGGGGGTTGTGCAGGGGGACTCTAACGTACCCCTAGACCAACCCCCAAGGGTCAGTTCGTCCGAAAACCCGGTTTGTCTGCGAGGAAATGCAGTATTCCTGATAGCGCGCAATGTGTTCGGGCGAGGTGGCTTAGGGGCCTATTTTCTCACTAACGAAGTCCGGTATAGGACTCCTAGGACTTGCTATGTGTTTTTTGGTCCCAGAAGAAGGTAACCTGTGAGTTTGGTCGAAATCGGAGACAATTTTTTTTCGACCGAAAATCGCAAAAACGCAAAGGCTATAGCCTTGGCATTTTCACGATTTTCGGCCGAAAATTAAAATTCTCCGAAATGACGGGGGTTGTGCAGGGGGACTCTAACGTACCCCTAGACCAACCCCAAGGGTCAGTTCGTCCGAAAACCCGGTTTGTCTGCGAGGAAATGCAGTATTCCTGATAGCGCGCAATGGGTTCGGGCGAGGTGGCTTAGGGGCCTATATTCTCACTAACGAAGTCCGGTATAGGACTCCTAGGACTTGCTATGTGTTTTTTGGTCCCAGAAGAAGGTAACCTGTGAGTTTGGTCGAAATCGGAGACAATTTTTTTACGACCGAAAATCGCAAAAACGCAAAGGCTATAGCCTTGGCATTTTTACGATTTTCGGCCGAAAATTAAAATTCTCCGAAATGACGGGGGTTGTGCAGGGGGACTCTAACGTACCCCTAAACCAACCTCCAAGGGTCAGTTCGTCGGAAAACCCGGTTTGTCTGCGAGGGAATGCAGTAGTCCTGATAGCGCGCAATGTGTTCGGGCGAGGTGGCTTAGGGGCCTATTTTACTCACTAACGAAGTCCGGTATAAGACTCCTAGGACTTGCTATTTGTTTTTTGGTCCCAGAAGAAGGTAACCTGTGAGTTTGGTCGAAATCGGAGACAATTTTTTTTCGACCGAAAATCGCAAAAACGCAAAGGCTATATATAGCCTTGGCATTTTTACGATTTTCGGCCGAAAATTAAAATTCTCCGAAATGACGGAGGTTGTTCAGGGGGACTCTAACGTACCCCTAGACCAACCCTCAAGGGTCAGTTCGTCCGAAAACCCGGTTTGTCTGCGAGGAAATGCAGTATTCCTGATAGCGCGCAATGTGTTCGGGCGAGGTGGCTTAGGGGCCTATTTTCTCACTAACGAAGTCCGGTATAGGACTCCTAGGACTTGCTATGTGTTTTTTGGTCCCAGAAGAAGGTAACCTGTGAGTTTGGTCAAAATCGGAGATAATTTTATTTTCGATCGGAAATCGCAAAAACGCAAACGCTATAGCCTTTGCAATTTTACGATTTTCGGCCGAAAATTAAAATTCTCCGAAATGACGGGGGTTGTGCAGGGGGACTCTAACGTACCCCTAGACCAACCCCCAAGGGTCAGTTCGTCCGAAAACCCGGTTTGTCTGCGAGGAAATGCAGTATTCCTGATAGCGCGCAATGTGTTCGGGCGAGGTGGCTTAGGGGCCTATTTTCTCACTAACGAAGTCCGGTATAGGACTCCTAGGACTTGCTATGTGTTTTTGGTCCCAGAAGAAGGTAACCTGTGAGTTTGGTCGAAATCGGAGACAATTTTTTTTCGACCGAAAATCGCAAAAACGCAAAGGCTATAGCCTTGGCATTTTACGATTTTCGGCCGAAAATTAAAATTCTCCGAAATGACGGGGTTGTGCAGGGGGACTCTAACGTACCCTAGACCAACCCCAAGGGTCAGTTCGTCCGAAAACCCGGTTTGTCTGCGAGGAAATGCAGTATTCCTGATAGCGCGCAATGTGTTCGGGCGAGGTGGCTTAGGGGCCTATTTTCTCACTAACGAAGTCCGGTATAGGACTCCTAGGACTTGCTATGTGTTTTTGGTCCCAGAAGAAGGTAACCTGTGAGTTTGGTCGAAATCGGAGACAATTTTTTCGACCGAAAATCGCAAAACGCAAAGGCTATAGCCTTGGCATTTTTACGATTTTCGGCCGAAAATTAAAATTCTCCGAAATGACGGGGTTGTGCAGGGGACTCTAACGTACCCCTAGACCAACCCCAAGGGTCAGTTCGTCCGAAAACCCGGTTTGTCTGCGAGGAAATGCAGTATTCCTGATAGCGCGCAATGTGTTCGGGCGAGGTGGCTTAGGGCCTATTTTCTCACTAACGAAGTCCGGTATAGGACTCCTAGGACTTGCTATGTGTTTTGGTCCCAGAAGAAGGTAACCTGTGAGTTTGGTCGAAATCGGAGACAATTTTTTTTCGACCGAAAATCGCAAAAACGCAAAGGCTATAGCCTTGGCATTTTTACGATTTTCGGCCGAAAATTAAAATTCTCCGAAATGACGGGGGTTGTGCAGGGGGACTCTAACGTACCCCTAGACCAACCCCCAAGGGTCAGTTCGTCCGAAAACCCGGTTTGTCTGCGAGGAAATGCAGTATTCCTGATAGCGCGCAATGTGTTCGGGCGAGGTGGCTTAGGGGCCTATTTTCTCACTAACGAAGTCCGGTATAGGACTCCTAGGACTTGCTATGTGTTTTTTGGTCCCAGAAGAAGGTAACCTGTGAGTTTGGTCGAAATCGGAGACAATTTTTTTTCGACCGAAAATCGCAAAAACGCAAAGGCTATAGCCTTGGCATTTTTACGATTTTCGGCCGAAAATTAAAATTCTCCGAAATGACGGGGGTTGTGCAGGGGGACTCTAACGTACCCCTAGACCAACCCCCAAGGGTCAGTTCGTCCGAAAACCCGGTTTGTCTGCGAGGAAATGCAGTATTCCTGATAGCGCGCAATGTGTTCGGGCGAGGTGGCTTAGGGGCCTATTTTCTCACTAACGAAGTCCGGTATAGGACTCCTAGGACTTGCTATGTGTTTTTTGGTCCCAGAAGAAGGTAACCTGTGAGTTTGGTCGAAATCGGAGACAATTTTTTTTCGACCGAAAATCGCAAAAACGCAAAGGCTATAGCCTTGGCATTTTTACGATTTTCGGCCGAAAATTAAAATTCTCCGAAATGACGGAGGTTGTGCAGGGGGACTCTAACGTACCCCTAGACCAACCCTCAAGGGTCAGTTCGTCCGAAAACCCGGTTTGTCTGCGAGGAAATGCAGTATTCCTGATAGCGCGCAATGTGTTCGGGCGAGGTGGCTTAGGGACCTATTTTCTCACTAACGAAGTCCGGTATAGGACTCCTAGGACTTGCTATGTGTTTTTTGGTCCCAGAAGAAGGTAACCTGTGAGTTTGGTCGAAATCGGAGACAATCTTTTTTCGACCATAAATCGCAAAAACGCAAAGGCTATAGCCTTGGCTTTTTACGATTTTCGGCCGAAAATTAAAATTCCCCGAAATGACGGGGGTTGTGCAGGGGGACTCTAACGTACCCCTAAACCAACCCCCAAGGGTCAGTTCGTCCGAAAACCCGGTTTGTCTGCGAGGAAATGCAGTATTCCTGATAGCGCGCAATGTGTTCGGGCGAGGTGGCTTAGGGGCCTATTTTACTCACTAACGAAGTCCGGTATAAGACTCCTAGGACTTGCTATGTGTTTTTTGGTCCCAGAAGAAGGTAACCTGTGAGTTTGGTCGAAATCGGAGACAATTTTTTTTCGACCGAAAATCGCAAAAACGCAAAGGCTATAGCCTTGGCATTTTTACGATTTTCGGCCGAAAATTAAAATTCTCCGAAATGACGGGGGTTGTGCAGGGGGACTCTAACGTACCCCTAGACCAACCCCCAAGGGTCAGTTCGTCCGAAAACCCGGTTTGTCTGCGAGGAAATGCAGTATTCCTGATAGCGCGCAATGTGTTCGGGCGAGGTGGCTTAGGGGCCTATTTTACTCACTAACGAAGTCCGGTATAAGACTCCTAGGACTTGCTATGTGTTTTTTGGTCCCAGAAGAAGGTAACCTGTGAGTTTGGTCGAAATCGGAGACAATTTTTTTTCGACCGAAAATCGCAAAAACGCAAAGGCTATAGCCTTGGCATTTTTACGATTTTCGGCCGAAAATTAAAATTCTCCGAAATGACGGAGGTTGTGCAGGGGGACTCTAACGTACCCCTAGACAAACCCCCAAGGTCAGTTCGTCCGAAAACCCGGTTTGTCTGCGAGGAAATGCAGTATTCCTGATAGCGCGCAATGTGTTCGGGCGAGGTGGCTTAGGGGCCTATTTTCTCACTAACAAGTCCGGTATAGGACTCCTAGGACTTGCTATGTGTTTTTCGGTCCAAGAAGAAGGTGTCCTGTGAGTAAAGTCGAAATCGGAGACAATTCTTTTTGACCGAAAATCGCAAAAACGCAAAGGCTATGCCGAAAATTAAAATTCTCCGAAATGACGGGGGTTGTGCAGGTAGACTCTAACGTACCCCTAGACCAACCCTCAAGGGTCAGTTCGTCCGAAAACCCGGTTTGTCTGCGAGGAAATGCAGTATTCCTGATAGCGCGCAATGTGTTCGGGCGAGGTGGCTTAGGGGCCTATTTTCTCACTAACGAAGTCCGGTATAGGACTCCTAGGACTTGCTATGTGTTTTTTGGTCCCAGAAGAAGGTAACCTGTGAGTTTGGTCGAAATCGGAGACAATTTTTTTTCGACCGAAAATCGCAAAAACGCAAAGGCTATAGCCTTGGCATTTTTACGATTTTCGGCCGAAAATTAAAATTCTCCGAAATGACGGGGGTTGTGCAGGGGGACTCTAACGTACCCCTAGACCAACCCCCAAGGGTCAGTTCGTCCGAAAACCCGGTTTGTCTGCGAGGAAATGCAGTATTCCTGATAGCGCGCAATGTGTTCGGGCGAGGTGGCTTAGGGGCCTATTTTCTCACTAACGAAGTCCGGTATAGGACTCCTAGGACTTGCTATGTGTTTTTGGTCCCAGAAGAAGGTAACCTGTGAGTTTGGTCGAAATCGGAGACAATTTTTTTTCGACCGAAAATCGCAAAAACGCAAAGGCTATAGCCTTGGCATTTTTACGATTTTCGGCCGAAAATTCAAATTCTCCGAAATGACGGAGGTTGTGCAGGGGGACTCTAACGTACCCCTAGACCAACCCCCAAGGGTCAGTTCGTCCGAAAACCCGGTTTGTCTGCGAGGAAATGCAGTATTCCTGATAGCGCGCAATGTGTTCGGGCGAGGTGGCTTAGGGGCCTATTTTCTCACTAACGAAGTCCGGTATAGGACTCCTAGGACTTGCTATGTGTTTTGGTCCCAGAAGAAGGTAACCTGTGAGTTTGGTCGAAATCGGAGACAATTTTTTTTCGACCGAAAATCGCAAAAACGCAAAGGCTATAGCCTTGGCATTTTTACGATTTTCGGCCGAAAATTAAAATTCTCCGAAATGACGGGGGTTGTGCAGGGGGACTCTAACGTACCCCTAGACCAACCCCCAAGGGTCAGTTCGTCCGAAAACCCGGTTTGTCTGCGAGGAAATGCAGTATTCCTGATAGCGCGCAATGTGTTCGGGCGAGGTGGCTTAGGGGCCTATTTTCTCACTAACGAAGTCCGGTATAGGACTCCTAGGACTTGCTATGTGTTTTTTGGTCCCAGAAGAAGGTAACCTGTGAGTTTGGTCGAAATCGGAGACAATTTTTTTTCGACCGAAAATCGCAAAAACGCAAAGGCTATAGCCTTGGCATTTTTACGATTTTCGGCCGAAAATTAAAATTCTCCGAAATGACGGGGGTTGTGCAGGGGTACTCTAACGTACCCCTAAACAAACCCCCAGGGGTCAGTTCGTCCGAAAACCCGGTTTGTCTGCGAGGAAATGCAGTATTCCTGATAGCGCGCAATGTGTTCGGGCGAGGTGGCTTAGGGGCCTATTTTCTCACTAACGAAGTCCGGTATAGGACTCCTAGGACTTGCTATGTGTTTTTGGTCCCAGAAGAAGGTAACCTGTGAGTTTGGTCGAAATCGGAGACAATTTTTTTTCGACCGAAAATCGCAAAAACGCAAAGGCTATAGCCTTGGCATTTTTACGATTTTCGGCCGAAAATTAAAATTCTCCGAAATGACGGGGGTTGTGCAGGGGTACTCTAACGTACCCCTAGACCAACCCCCAAGGGTCAGTTCGTCCGAAAACCCGGTTTGTCTGCGAGGAAATGCAGTATTCCTGATAGCGCGCAATGTGTTCGGGCGAGGTGGCTTAGGGGCCTATTTTCTCACTAACGAAGTCCGGTATAGGACTCCTAGGACTAACTATGTGTTTTTGGTCCCAGAAGAAGGTAACCTGTGAGTTTGGTCGAAATCGGAGACAATTTTTTCGACCGAAAATCGCAAAAACGCAAAGGCTATAGCCTTGGCATTTTTACGATTTTCGGCCGAAAATTAAAATTCCCCGAAATGACGGGGTTGTGCAGGGGACTCTAACGTACCCTAGACCAACCCCCAAGGGTCAGTTCGTCCGAAAACCCGGTTTGTCTGCGAGGAAATGCAGTATTCCTGATAGCGCGCAATGTGTTCGGGCGAGGTGGCTTAGGGGCCTATTTTACTCACTAACGAAGTCCGGTATAAGACTCCTAGGACTTGCTATGTGTTTTTTGGTCCCAGAAGAAGGTAACCTGTGAGTTTGGTCGAAATCGGAGACAATTTTTTTTCGACCGAAAATCGCAAAAACGCAAAGGCTATAGCCTTGGCATTTTTACGATTTTCGGCCGAAAATTAAAATTCTCCGAAATGACGGGGGTTGTGCAGGGGGACTCTAACGTACCCCTAGACCAACCCCCAAGGGTCAGTTCGTCCGAAAACCCGGTTTGTCTGCGAGGAAATGCAGTATTCCTGATAGCGCGCAATGTGTTCGGGCGAGGTGGCTTAGGGGCCTATTTTCTCGCTAACGAAGTCCGGTATAGGACTCCTAGGACTTGCTATGTGTTTTGGTCCCAGAAGAAGGTAACCTGTGAGTTTGGTCGAAATCGGAGACAATTTTTTTTCGACCGAAAATCGCAAAAACGCAAAGGCTATAGCCTTGGCATTTTTACGATTTTCGGCCGAAAATTAAAATTCTCCGAAATGACGGGGGTTGTGCAGGGGGACTCTAACGTACCCCTAGACCAACCCCCAAGGGTCAGTTCGTCCGAAAACCCGGTTTGTCTGCGAGGAAATGCAGTATTCCTGATAGCGCGCAATGTGTTCGGGCGAGGTGGCTTAGGGGCCTATTTTCTCACTAACGAAGTCCGGTATAGGACTCCTAGGACTTGCTATGTGTTTTTTGGTCCCAGAAGAAGGTAACCTGTGAGTTTGGTCGAAATCGGAGACAATTTTTTTTCGACCGAAAATCGCAAAAACGCAAAGGCTATAGCCTTGGCATTTTAACGATTTTCGGCCGAAAATTAAAATTCCCCGAAATGGCGGGGTTTGGGCAGGGGGACTCTAACGTACCCCTAGACCAACCCTAAAGGGTCAGTTCGTCCGAAAACCCGGTTTGTCTGCGAGGAAATGCAGTATTCCTGATAGCGCGCATTGTGTTCGGGCGAGGTGGCTTAGGGGCCTATTTTCTCACTAACGAAGTCCGGTATAGGACTCCTAGGACTTGCTATGTGTTTTGGTCCCAGAAGAAGGTAACCTGTGAGTTTGGTCGAAATCGGAGACAATTTTTTTTCGACCGAAAATCGCAAAAACGCAAAGGCTATAGCCTTTGCATTTTTACGATTTTCGGCCGAAAATTAAAATTCTCCGAAATGACGGGGGTTGTGCAGGTGGACTCTAACGTACCCCTAGACCAACCCCCAAGGGTCAGTTCGTCCGAAAACCCGGTTTGTCTGCGAGGAAATGCAGTATTCCTGATAGCGCGCAATGTGTTCGGGCGAGGTGGCTTAGGGGCCTATTTTCTCACTAACGAAGTCCGGTATAGGACTCCTAGGACTTGCTATGTGTTTTTTGGTCCCAGAAGAAGGTAACCTGTGAGTTTGGTCGAAATCGGAGACAATTTTTTTTCGACCGAAAATCGCAAAAACGCAAAGGCTATAGCCTTGGCATTTTTACGATTTTCGGCCGAAAATTAAAATTCTCCGAAATGACGGGGGTTTGTGCAGGGGGACTCTAACGTACCCCTAGACCAACCCCCAAGGGTCAGTTCGTCCGAAAACCCGGTTTGTCTGCGAGGAAATGCAGTATTCCTGATAGCGCGCAATGTGTTCGGGCGAGGTGGCTTAGGGGCCTATTTTCTCACTAACGAAGTCCGGTATAGGACTCCTAGGACTTGCTATGTGTTTTTTGGTCCCAGAAGAAGGTAACCTGTGAGTTTGGTCGAAATCGGAGACAATTTTTTTTCGACCGAAAATCGCAAAAACGCAAAGGCTATAGCCTTGGCATTTTTACGATTTTCGGCCGAAAATTAAAATTCTCCGAAATGACCGGGGTTGTGCAGGGGTACTCTAACGTACCCCTAGACCAACCCCCAAGGGTCAGTTCGTCCGAAAACCCGGTTTGTCTGCGAGGAAATGCAGTATTCCTGATAGCGCGCAATGTGTTCGGGTGAGGTGGCTTGAAGGCCTATTTTCTCACTAACGAAGTCCGGTATAGGACTCCTAGGACTTGCTATGTGTTTTTTGGTCCCAGAAGAAGGTAACCTGTGAGTTTGGTCGAAATCGGAGACAATTTTTTTTCGACCGAAAATCGCAAAAACGCAAAGGCTATAGCCTTGGCATTTTTACGATTTTCGGCCGAAAATTAAAATTCTCCGAAATGACGGGGTTGTGCAGGGGACTCTAACGTACCCCTAGACCAACCCCAAGGGTCATTTCGTCCGAAAACCCGGGTTGTGTGCGAGGAAATGCAGTATTCCTGATAGCGCGCAATGTGTTCGGGCGAGGTGGCTTAGGGCCTATTTTCTCACTAACGAAGTCCGGTATAGGACTCCTAGGACTTGCTATGTGTTTTTGGTCCCAGAAGAAGGTAACCTGTGAGTTTGGTCGAAATCGGAGACAATTTTTTCGACCGAATATCGCAAAAACGCAAAGGCTATAGCCTTGGCATTTTTACGATTTTCGGCCGAAAATTAAAATTCTCCGAAATGACGGGGTTGTGCAGGGGACTCTAACGTACCCCTAGACCAACCCCAAGGGTCAGTTCGTCCGAAAACCCGGTTTGTCTGCGAGGAAATGCAGTATTCCTGATAGCGCGCAATGTGTTCGGGCGAGGTGGCTTAGGGCCTATTTTCTCACTAACGAAGTCCGGTATAGGACTCCTAGGACTTGCTATGTGTTTTTGGTCCCAGAAGAAGGTAACCTGTGAGTTTGGTCGAAATCGGAGACAATTTTTCGACCGAATATCGCAAAAACGCAAAGGCTATAGCCTTGGCATTTTTACGATTTTCGGCCGAAAATTAAAATTCTCCGAAATGACGGGGTTGTGCAGGGGACTCTAACGTACCCCTAGACCAACCCCAAGGGTCAGTTCGTCCGAAAACACGGTTTGTCTGCGAGGAAATGCAGTATTCCTGATAGCGCGGAATGTGTTCGGGCGAGGTGGCTTAGGGGCCTATTTTCTCACTAACGAAGTCCGGTATAGGACTCCTAGGACTTGCTATGTGTTTTTGGTCCCAGAAGAAGGTAACCTGTGAGTTTGGTCGAAATCGGAGACAATTTTTTCGACCGAAAATCGCAAAAACGCAAAGGCTATAGCCTTGGCATTTTACGATTTTCGGCCGAAAATTAAAATTCTCCGAAATGACGGGAGTTGTGCAGGGGACTCTAACGTACCCTAGACCAACCCAAAGGGTCAGTTCGTCCGAAAACCCGGTTTGTCTGCGAGGAAATGCAGTATTCCTGATAGCGCGCAATGTGTTCGGGCGAGGTGGCTTAGGGGCCTATTTTCTCACTAACGAAGTCCGGTATAGGACTCCTAGGACTTGCTATGTGTTTTTTGGTCCCAGAAGAAGGTAACCTGTGAGTTTGGTCGAAATCGGAGACAATTTTTTTTCGACCGAAAATCGCAAAAACGCAAAGGCTATAGCCTTGGCATTTTTACGATTTTCGGCCGAAAATTAAAATTCTCCGAAATGACGGGGGTTGTGCAGGGGGACTCTAACGTACCCCTAGACCAACCCCCAAGGGTCAGTTCGTCCGAAAACCCGGTTTGTCTGCGAGGAAATGCAGTATTCCTGATAGCGCGCAATGTGTTCGGGCGAGGTGGCTTAGGGGCCTATTTTCTCACTAACGAAGTCCGGTATAGGACTCCTAGGACTTGCTATGTGTTTTTGGTCCCAGAAGAAGGTAACCTGTGAGTTTGGTCGAAATCGGAGACAATTTTTTTTCGACCGAAAATCGCAAAAACGCAAAGGCTATAGCCTTTGCATTTTTACGATTTTCGGCTGAAAATTAATATTCTCCGAAATGACGCGGTTTGTGCAGAGGGACTCTAACGTACCCCTAGACCAACCCCCAAGGGTCAGTTCGTCCGAAAACCCGGTTTGTCTGCGAGGAAATGCAGTATTCCTGATAGCGCGCAATGTGTTCGGGCGAGGTGGCTTAGGGGCCTATTTTCTCACTAACGAAGTCCGGTATAGGACTCCTAGGACTTGCTATGTGTTTTTTGGTCCCAGAAGAAGGTAACCTGTGAGTTTGGTCGAAATCGGAGACAATTTTTTTTCGACCGAAAATCGCAAAAACGCAAAGGCTATAGCCTTGGCATTTTTACGATTTTCGGCCGAAAATTAAAATTCTCCGAAATGACGGGGGTTGTGCAGGGGGACTCTAACGTACCCCTAGACCAACCCCCAAGGGTCAGTTCGTCCGAAAACCCGGTTTGTCTGCGAGGAAATGCAGTATTCCTGATAGCGCGCAATGTGTTCGGGCGAGGTGGCTTAGGGGCCTATTTTCTCACTAACGAAGTCCGGTATAGGACTCCTAGGACTTGCTATGTGTTTTTTTGGTCCCAGAAGAAGGTAACCTGTGAGTTTGGTCGAAATCGGAGACAATTTTTTTTCGACCGAAAATCGCAAAAACGCAAAGGCTATAGCCTTGGCATTTTTACGATTTTCGGCCGAAAATTAAAATTCTCCGAAATGACGGGGGTTGTGCAGGGGTACTCTAACGTACCCCTAGACCAACCCCCAAGGGTCAGTTCGTCCGAAAACCCGGTTTGTCTGCGAGGAAATGCAGTATTCCTGATAGCGCGCAATGTGTTCGGGCGAGGTGGCTTAGGGGCCTATTTTCTCACTAACGAAGTCCGGTATAGGACTCCTAGGACTTGCTATGTGTTTTTTGGTCCCAGAAGAAGGTAACCTGTGAGTTTGGTCGAAATCGGAGACAATTTTTTCGACCGAAAATCGCAAAACGCAAAGGCTATAGCCTTGGCATTTTTACGATTTTCGGCCGAAAATTAAAATTCTCCGAAATGACGGGGTTGTGCAGGGGACTCTAACGTACCCCTAGACCAACCCCCAAAGGGTAGTTCGTCCGAAAACCCGGTTTGTCTGCGAGGAAATGCAGTATTCCTGAAAGCGCGCAATGTGTTCGGGCGAGGTGGCTTAGGGCCTATTTTCTCACTAACGAAGTCCGGTATAGGACTCCTAGGACTTGCTATGTGTTTTTGGTCCCAGAAGAAGGTAACCTGTGAGTTTGGTCGAAATCGGAGACAATTTTTTCGACCGAAAATCGCAAAAACGCAAAGGCTATAGCCTTGGCATTTTTACGATTTTCGGCCGAAAATTAAAATTCTCCGAAATGACGGGGTTGTGCAGGGGGACTCTAACGTACCCCTAGACCAACCCCCAAGGGTCAGTTCGTCCGAAAACCTGGTTTGTCTGCGAGGAAATGCAGTATTCCTGATAGCGCGCAATGTGTTCGGGCGAGGTGGCTTAGGGGCCTATTTTCTCACTAACGAAGTCCGGTATAGGACTCCTAGGACTTGCTATGTGTTTTTTGGTCCCAGAAGAAGGTAACCTGTGAGTTTGGTCGAAATCGGAGACAATTTTTTTTCGACCGAAAATCGCAAAAACGCAAAGGCTATAGCCTTGGCATTTTTACGATTTTCGGCCGAAAATTAAAATTCTCCGAAATGACAGGGGTTGTGCAGGGGGACTCTAACGTACCCCTAGACCAACCCCCAAGGGTCAGTTCGTCCGAAAACCCGGTTTGTCTGCGAGGAAATGCAGTATTCCTGATAGCGCGCAGTGTTCGGGCGAGGTGGCTTAGGGGCCTATTTTCTCACTAACGAAGTCCGGTATAGGACTCCTAGGACTTGCTATGTGTTTTTGGTCCCAGAAGAAGGTAACCTGTGAGTTTGGTCGAAATCGGAGACAATTTTTTTTCGACCGAAAATCGCAAAAACGCAAAGGCTATAGCCTTGGCATTTTTACGATTTTCGGCCGAAAATTAAAATTCTCCGAAATGACGGGGGTTGTGCAGGGGACTCTAACGTACCCCTAGACCAACCCCAAGGGTCAGTTCGTCCGAAAACCCGGTTTGTCTGCGAGGAAATGCAGTATTCCTGATAGCGCGCAATGTGTTCGGGCGAGGTGGCTTAGGGGCCTATTTTCTCACTAACGAAGTCCGGTATAGGACTCCTAGGACTTGCTATGTGTTTTTTGGTCCCAGAAGAAGGTAACCTGTGAGTTTGGTCGAAATCGGAGACAATTTTTTTTCGACCGAAAATCGCAAAAACGCAAAGGCTATAGCCTTGGCATTTTTACGATTTTCGGCCGAAAATTAAAATTCTCCGAAATGACGGGGTTGTGCAGGGGACTCTAACGTACCCCTAGACCAACCCCAAGGTCAGTTCGTCCGAAAACCCGGTTTGTCTTCGCGGAAATGCAGTATCCTGATAGCGCGCAATGTGTTCGGGCGAGGTGGCTTAGGGGCCTATTTTCTCACTAACGAAGTCCGGTATAGGACTCCTAGGACTTGCTATGTGTTTTTTGGTCCCAGAAGAAGGTAACCTGTGAGTTTGGTCGAAATCGGAGACAATTTTTTTCGACCGAAAATCGCAAAAACGCAAAGGCTATAGCCTTGGCATTTTTACGATTTTCGGCCGAAAATTAAAATTCTCCGAAATGACGGGGGTTGTGCAGGGGGACTCTAACGTCCCCGTAGACCACACCCCAAGGGTCAGTTCGTGCGAAAACCCGGTTTGTCTGAGAGGAAATGTAGTCTTCCTGATAGCGCGCAATGTGTTCGGGCGAGGTGGCTTAGGGCCTATTTTCTCACTAACGAAGTCCGGTATAGGACTCCTAGGACTTGCTATGTGTTTTTGGTCCCAGAAGAAGGTAACCTGTGAGTTTGGTCGAAATCGGAGACAATTTTTTCGACCGAAAATCGCAAAAACGCAAAGGCTATAGCCTTGGCATTTTTACGATTTTCGGCCGAAAATTAAAATTCTCCGAAATGACGGGGTTGTGCAGGGGACTCTAACGTACCCCTAGACCAACCCCAAGGTCAGTTCGTCCGAAAACCCGGTTTGTCTGCGAGGAAATGCAGTATTCCTGATAGCGCGCAATGTGTTCGGGCGAGGTGGCTTAGGGGCCTATTTTCTCACTAACGAAGTCCGGTATAGGACTCCTAGGACTTGCTATGTGTTTTTGGTCCCAGAAGAAGGTAACCTGTGAGTTTGGTCGAAATCGGAGACAATTTTTTCGACCGAAAATCGCAAAAACGCAAAGGCTATAGCCTTGGCATTTTTACGATTTTCGGCCGAAAATTAAAATTCTCCGAAATGACGGGGTTGTGCAGGGGACTCTAACGTACCCCTAGACCAACCCCAAGGGTCAGTTCGTCCGAAAACCCGGTTTGTCTGCGAGGAAATGCAGTATTCCTGATAGCGCGCAATGTGTTCGGGCGAGGTGGCTTAGGGGCCTATTTTCTCACTAACGAAGTCCGGTATAGGACTCCTAGGACTTGCTATGTGTTTTTGGTCCCAGAAGAAGGTAACCTGTGAGTTTGGTCGAAATCGGAGACAATTTTTTCGACCGAAAATCGCAAAAAACGCAAAGGCTATAGCCTTGGCATTTTACGATTTTCGGCCGAAAATTAAAATTCTCGAAATGACGGGGTTGTGCAGGGGACTCTAACGTACCCCTAGACCAACCCTAAAGGGTCAGTTTGTCCGAAAATCCGGTTTCTCTGCGAGGAAATGCAGTATTCTGATAGCGCGCAATGTGTTCCGGGCGAGGTGGCTTAGGGGCCTATTTTCTCACTAACGAAGTCCGGTATAGGACTCCTAGGACTTGCTATGTGTTTTTGGTCCCAGAAGAAGGTAACCTGTGAGTTTGGTCGAAATCGGAGACAATTTTTTCGACCGAAAATCGCAAAAACGCAAAGGCTATAGCCTTGGCATTTTTACGATTTTCGGCCGAAAATTAAATTCTCCGAAATGACGGGGGTTGTGCAGGGGACTCTAACGTACCCTAGAGTCAGGTTTGTCCGAAAACCCGGTTTGTCTCCAGGAAATGCAGTATTCCTGATAGCGCGCAATGTGTTCGGGCGAGGTGGCTTAGGGGCCTATTTTCTCACTAACCAAGTCCGGTATCGGGATGCTTTGACTTGCCACATGTTTTTTAGTCCCAGAAGAGGGAAACCTGTGAGTTTGGTCGAAATCGGAGACAATTTTTTTTCCACCGAAAATCGCAAAAACGCAAAGGCTATAGCCTTTGCATTTTTACGATTTTCGGCCGAAAAAACAATTGCCGCAATGTGACGGAGGTTTTTCAGGGAGACTCTAGAGTAACCCCAGACCAGCCCCCGAGGGTTGGGTTGTCGAAAAACTGGGATTTCGGCGAAAATTTCAGTGTTTCTGATAGCGCGCAATGTGTCCGGACGAGGCGGCTTAGTCTTTGCGCTTTTGCGATTTTCTTTCGAAAAAATTTTGCTTCAAAACAGGAATTTTTTGATGATTTATTTTCGGTGCGATTTAAGCTCAGACCCGTACCGGGGCTGGCGCTGCTGGAGTTGCACTGCCAGGCCGGCGGCCTGGGCCTGTCTGGACTTTGAAGCCTACCGCACCGCGGGCGTGGCCTGGCCGTGGGGCCAAAGATCCCCAGAGAACACCGGTGACTAGGCGCGGATAGGGCGAAACCATCAAGCTAAATCGCTCGCGGCGCCGGCTTCCAGGAGTAACGACCACGTAGCAGACGACGGGAAAAGGAGGAGTTGGGCTACTCTGGAAAAAATCTTAACATGGCTTATTTATTTTATGCGAACAACATGTGAATAAGTAAAGTAACATATCATACAA
Organism: Frankliniella intonsa; assembly: GCA_033675135.1. Classification (NCBI taxonomy): domain Eukaryota; kingdom Metazoa; phylum Arthropoda; class Insecta; order Thysanoptera; family Thripidae; genus Frankliniella; species Frankliniella intonsa. The sequence goes on along the minus strand of CM066248.1, from coordinate 12,447,500 downwards.
ATAATACACAATAGTAATGCTGATCATTTTTTGATTGCTGGTTTCCCTTGAGAATATCCTCATGATTTTTCCGATTCGAACAAAGATTGACAAGAGCCTTTGCACAGCTTCAGTTAGTTTAGGTTTCTCGCTCAAGTTTGCGACCTTCAGTGGTGCCAGTTGCAGGGAAGTCCGTGGGTGGACTTGGCGACGTGCGGCGGGATCTGGACACCGCCCTCCTTGTCCTTCATGACAGCCTCGATCTCCTCCACCCTGGAACAGGACGCAAACACTGTAAAACCGAAGTTTTGTGTGACGATAAATATTGCTATACGAATATTTCGTCACAAGAGCTGTGATGAATCAGTCGTCACATGACATACATTTCGTCACTTGACATGAATCTTTCGGCAAATGACATGAATGTTTTCGTCACATGACATGAATCTTTCGTCACATGACATGAATGTTTCGTCACATGACATTGAATCTTTCGTCACATGACATGAATGTTTCGTCACATGACATGAATCTTTCGTCACATGACATGAATCTTTCGTCACACTGTGATGAACGATTTGTCATATGTGACGAACCTTTCAAAAAAGTAAAATTTAGCACTGACTTTGTCGTAGTGTGACGACTTAAAATGTTACAGTGAAGTGCTTCTGCTCGGGCGCGCCGCGGGGAAAGGCTTGAGATGAAGGGAAGAGCGACTCACGTGCGCGGCACTTTGGTGAGGTTCTCGCAGCCTGTCTCCGTGATGAGGACGTCGTCCTCGATGCGTACGCCGCCGAAGTTTCGGAAGCGCGCGATCTGATCGGCCACCAGGAACTTGGACTTGACGGGGTCGGCGAGCGCGTCGTCCAGGAGCTGGGGAAGAGGAGAGCAAAACAAACGAGTCAAGTCAAGTAAGTAGTTGGGGAACTTTGAAGTACGCGCAAGAGGGAGGGGGGGGGGGGGGGTCAGGATCAACGCCAGGATCCGCGAAACGAACACCGCTAAAAGTACAGTGTGGCGTTAAGGTATGCCTACCGTACCGTCATTTTCGTGTACGGTCAGACTGTAACGTATCCTTACGGTGCGGACTGTACCTTATTGCGTATGGAATGTTTTCCGTTGAACTTCCCCAACATATTTGCAGGCTACAGAGCGTACCGTAAGAATCACACCGTAGTCAAAAATTATTGCGGTCTAGGACCAGGTAACAAATTAACGGCGCGTACCGTAGGCATTTTCCGTGGTATTTTTCAACAGTGAATAATAATCGAACGCCGTCACCGAATCCTCCACATTACATGGTCACTGTCACTGTCAAAGGATCTCGTCATCTGACATATACAATGGAACCCAAGTGTGTGAGTGTCGCACACTTGTAGGTGTGCGAGGATACATTCGTACACATGAGCACTCAAACGTTAGAATTTTCCGAGCAATTTGAGGGGCCAAATGTACGAATGAATCCTCGCACACCTCTAAGTGTGCAACATTCACTCACTTGGATTTCTGGTGTAAGTTTTACGAATTTCAGAACTAGAAACTGCTTGGATTCTAGACCTTTCAGACAATGTCACGAACAATTGCTATTTTACAAATGTATTCGTTGCCTTAAAAATAACGAAGAGCTCTTGAAACAAAATTGACAGGCCTCTGTTCGTAAAATTACGAAAAAAATCCCTGACAGTGCGGGGGCGGGTATTGTGAATTTCTATTCTCAACTCACGTGGTCCACGAAGTAGCAGCCGGGCTCGATGGTGAGCACCATGCCGGCCTCCAGGACGCGCGCCGTGCGCAGCTTGCTGACGCCCGGCTCGGTGGGCCGGGGCGGGTCCTTGTCCAGGTAGCCGCCCACGTCGTGCACGTCCAGGCCCATGAGGTGGCCCAGCCCGTGCGGCTGGAACACGGCGCCCAGGCCGGCCTGCGCAGCGCAGCGCGCCAAACAGTCAGTACTCAGACGAGAAGAGAACAAATACTCTGCCCGGCGTTATTTCGGGCGTCACGTACTGTGAAAAATAGTCGTAGGTTTACGGGAAAATTTTTCCACGAAATGCAGTTGTTGTAAACTTACAATTGCAAATCGTAAAATTACAAGCACTACATATCGGCTTGAAATTCATTCACGAGCAAAGAAAAAGGTCCGTCGTAAATTTACAACATATTTCGTAAATCGTCATTTACAAAATTTACACGGTTAAACCAAGTGTTCAACTGCTCAACACTGGTATGTGTGCAACTTCCAGCCTAGCACGAGCAAGTGTGCAATCGGCAATTGTGCAATTTCACGTGTTTAACTTGCCAGTTGTACACTTTTCTTAGTGTTTAACTCGACAATTATGCACTTGCAAGTGTTCAACAAGGATAGTGTTGCACGGGGCAGTTGAACACTTGCAAGTGCACTACTGTTGAGTTGAACACTTACAAGTGTACAACTGGTGAGTTTGACACTTGCAATTGCACAACTGCCGAGCTGCACACTTGCGCGTGCTAGGCTGGAATTCGCACGCACATACAAGTGTTGAGCAGTTGAACACTTGTTTTAACAGTGTATCGTAAATCTACAAAGATATTTTTCACAGTGCGGCGGTGATGAAGCCTGCTCCCGGAAACGTCCCCCGGGATGGGCCTGGGCGTCGGGCGGAGCGGCAGTGGTCAGGCCCATCCGGCCGCGGCCGTCCGCTCCGCGGCCTTGGGGCGCGCAAGTGAAGGAGGCCCGGCCCCGGGTAGAAAACTGGATGTTACGTCTCATATTAAAATGCGCATTTTAGGGCAATCAAGCGCACTGGACGCGCCTTTATAAATGAGACATGACGAGCAGTTTTAATGCAGATCAGCTGTCCGGGCCGAGGCGCTTATAGGCACCGCGCCACGCGCCACGCTAGTGCCCTCACGAGATTATCGAAATACCGGGTGTCCCTCAGACCCCTTCCTTTTTGGTAAATAGGCAACCCATTGTACTTCAGATGAGCGAGGGAAAGAGCACTGGAAAAACAAAGGTGCTAAGTCCTACCTTTAAAAGGCACTAAGAAAATTTAGTGCCTTTCCAAAGGCACTAAATTTTGTTAGTGCCTTTTAAAGGTAGGACTTAGCACCTTTAGCTGACCAGCTGCGTATACTCCATACAAATTTAGTGCCTTTGCAAAGGCACTAAGATTTAGTGCCCCAGGAAAGGCACTAAACTTAGCACTTGATTTTAGCGCCCCAGGAAAGGCGTTGCTTATCACCTTTGTTTTTCCGGTGAGGTGAAGAGGAGAGCAGCCCCTCTAGTTCCCCTCCTCACCTCTTGCCCTCGATCAGCTGAAGTACAATGGGTTGCCTACTTGCCAAAAAGGAAGGGGTCTAAGGACCACCCGGTATGTACATTTTTAAAAAAATCAGGCCCTTACCTTGAGCATGTCGTCTACGTCGCCCTTGAGCAGCCCGCCGACGGCCATCTCCCCCAGCATGACTCGGTTGGCGAGGCGGTGCATGTCCACCCAGGATACACCTGCACAGGCGCAGAGCATGACAATAAGGCGGGCGGACTGAGGAGACGGGGTGGGCCGGGGCCGGTGCGCCCTGCGGTTCAATCGTCCCCCAGACAAACTTCTCGACTCTTGCGACCGTTGCGGCTACGTAAATTTCATCATAAAAGCAACTTGGCTACCAAAATCTTTTCGGGTGTGTTTTTAAAGCAGTTCACAAAGAGTCTCTGATCTCCTCATGGGCCAATTCAGCGATTAAAAAAATAGATTAAACACAAAATTTAGAATGCTGTATCGGTCGCAAGAATCGAGAGGATTGTCAGGGACAACTATAGGACGTGAGGTAAGGAAGGACTCACCGGGCTTGGCGGCGTTCATGACGGCCAGGTTCGCCTTGAGCACGGCGTTGTAGATGAGCCTCTGGTCAGCGGTGAACTTGCCGTTGACGGGGAAGGAGCAGGTGATGTCCGCGGCGTAGCCGTAGTAGTTGGCGCCCATGTCGAACAGGCTGGGAGCAGAGCAGAGAGGTGCAGGGTGAGCGAGTGAGAGAAGCACGGTAAAAACGATCTCTGATTTTTTGAGTAAAAAGGAAAAACTTTGATGAACTTCCATAATTTGAGGGAACATCCTCAGATTTTGAGGAAATCTACTTTAAAATAATGTGTGAATTTCCCCTCGAATTTTGTGGAGACATCCTCAAAATCTGAGAAGGTTCCCTCAAATTATGGGTGTTTCTCAAAGTTTTCCCTTTTTCACTGTTAAAAAAATTGTCTGACAATTCAGACTAAAAAGTCCAAAGTTTTTTTTTCAGCTTTGCTGTTTGAATATTCAGAGTAAAGTTCGCTCCAAAAAATTTTACTTTAAAAAACTAAATTTTCGGTTGTTGAAATTCTGAAAATTAAGAGTGACTGCTAGGTCTGAAAATTAAGACAACAGTTAACCGTTAAAATTATTGAACGCGATCATTTTGCTTCACACCGTCGTCATAGCAATTGTAGGAGAACTTCCTGGGTTCGATGAAATTATAAATTTCTAAAAAAAATAATCAGACATTGTTTTTACCGTGTAGCTTACAGTGAAAATCGCCGTTAACTTTATAGGGGGCGGCCGGCGGGCCGACGCCGCCGGGGCTTGAGACACTCACCACATGCCGCCGTCCATGACGCCGCAGTCGTTGGGGGCGCCGCCGTGGCCGTAGTGCAGCACGGCGCCGTTGGCGCCCGAGCAGCAGATGCACGTGTAGGACACGTGGCGGCAGCCGCCGTGCTGGTACACGTACTGCTTGAACACGGCCTCGCTCTGGTACTCCATCATGCCGGGCACCACGGACTTCATGACGCGCACGTGCGCCTCCGAGGACACGCGCACCACGTACCGGATCACCTCCAGCTCCAGGGGGGTCTTGATGACACGGCTGCACGCAAAAAAAAATAAACACTGTGAATAATATCTTTGTAAATTTACAACATATTTTGTATTCACGATTTACAAAATATGTTGTAAATTTACGACCGCCCATTTCTTGCTCGTCAATGAATTCTAAGTCGATACAAAGTACTTTTTTTACAATTTTAAGTTGTAGTTTTACAAAATTTATCATGGAAAATTGTCCTGTACCTTTACAAGTATTTTTCACAGTGAAAAGGGTAAGCTGGTTTAGCAAAAACTTTTGTTACTATGGTGACAGCAAAATAATTTCGCTACCACTGATAACTTTTTTGCCACGCCTGCAAAAACATTTTGCACAAATAGCAAAAAAGTTGTCAGTGATAGCAAAATTATTTTGCTGTTACCATAGTAGCAAACATGTTGTTTGCGTGTGCAACAGGGGTGGAGGCAGTGCTGTCAGATAGGTAGGCAAAAATTGCCCACGACACACCCGAGTGAAACGAGACATACTGTACTGCCTACCAGGCAAACTCTCCCCACAGGGGAATTTACTTTGCCCAGTAGGCAGGCGTCGATACCGCCCGCTTCACACAGGTATATCGTGGTCAAATTTTGCCTACTCATCTTGCAACACTGGGTGGAGGAAAGGCGCGGAGGGGATGTCACTCATGTGAGCGCCTGCGTGGTAGGCAACCCCTGAACCCTGGGCGCGCGCCTGGCGAGCCGGCTGCCTATGCCGCGATTGGCGGGCGCCAAGCGTTGGTGTGGAGTAGGGAGCCGTTAGAGTCCTAGAGAGTCCCTAGGACTGTAGGAGCCGTCAGGTCGGATGAGAGGGTGGGCGCCAAATAATAGTTTGTTTATGGTACAAATAAAAGTTTTATTTTGGATATTGAGAGATTTCACCAACAGTGATGAGAAAAGGTATGATTAAATTTACTATTTGTACTGCACTGCCTCATTCATGATGGATTCAACACAGTTTAATGACTTGGTTGGAGTCAGATGAACACACACATTGGTGACATTACATACTGATTTTAAACATGGCTTTCAGACTAGTGCACTTCAGACGCAAGACTTCAAGAAACAAGTGGTGCGCCGAACTTTTACATCATATCTTCAAGACATAAGTTTGTTAGATCACAGTATTGGGATGAAATTTAACTACTATATTCAATTAGACCAAATGAAAGTTTCATCTATGCACTTTGAGCAAATTACAGTGCTCAGACTAGTTTCACACACTAACTGATCAATATTGCCACTTTCTTGTATTGTGTTTGTTCATATAGATACTATAATATCACAGTTCTGTTGAATACATTTTCATGAAGTAAACAACACTAAAATAAAACAAAGAATATTTTGTTTAAAAGTCCAAATTAGACTGGAAATTGAATTTTGTTTTAAAATAAAACAATGGCCAAATACAGAAAAATACAGTATTCACTCTGAACATATTACTGTAAAGTATCATCTTAGTTGAAGTGCAAAACTTCTAAAAGAAGTCTATTAAGAGATAATGCTACATTCAAAAATAAGATTTAGGTCAATGTTTCAATGGCAAGTAGTATGTAGTCAATATTTTTACATGAATGTAGCATGAAATCTTTTGGGAGTAATTAATATTATTTTTGATGTTTTTGTTCAACAACTAATACATAATTTCTGAAAGAGTCACTTCAGTCTGCTATTTAAGGCTACCTAACAAGCTCTGATATCTACCTATAAGTTCAATAAACTGTTCATGTTCAATCAAAATAAAATAACCAACTCCTGCAAAACGAGACGGAAGCTGCACAAATGTTTTCACTCCACTAGCACACAACCATTTGTACATTGAGAAGACATTTGATCATTAACATTGTCTCTTCATTCTATAGGAACAAGCTTCTCCATTTTAACACTCTTCATTGCTTTGCCTTCTTTTCTCTAGCCGCCCTTAAACTTTCCTGTAGATATCTGTCAAGGGACCTTGGATGAGATAATAACCTAGCCATTACATCATATCTTAATTTGACTGTACTCAAACCTAGTTTTTGGAAATGGTGGTGTCTCAGTTCCTGTGGCCCTGTCAGGTGGTCCATGTGCGCACAGTAATGTTCAGGGACATGGATTAGGAAAGCAATACTAGATCTACGTTCATCCTGAGTTAGAGTCAACCTTCCTTCTTGTTGTGGTGATGGTGAGCTTGGATGTAGAAGAATGTCTACAATATATAATGAAACAGCAGGCATCCCGCTCATTAATACAAATTGGCTAATTTTACACTTACTTCCTGCTGATTTCTCAAGTGAAGCTATGACAGTATGCATTACTTTAGTCAGTCTTTTATCAACCCACATTGACTTAACATTAGTTTCACGAGGTAAGAGTGGTCCATTGTAGTCTTCACAATCTAAGGTCATTGCCATATCAAACAGTTTTAACTTAGTCTGAGTAGATCGGATAGTTTCCTCATTTTGACATGAGTCTAGACGATCAAGAAAATTGGAATTAAAAATTTTACTAACAAATTGTACGGGATAGCGTCTGAGGAATATAAAAGCCAAAACTACATCTGCAGCATCTTCTGGCCTAAATCTTACAAAATTTTCACTGAATGAATTTTCAATTGCATCAAGAAATGAGGCTGATTGAATAGGGTGATAATATAGTAAACCATAAGGAGAGAATATTGATTTTAAGACTACTGGAGACATACTAGTGCCACTACTAACAACATGAGTAGCACATGCTTCTAAAATTGTTGGTGATCTGAGACGAAATTTTGAGCAGTATTCCATGATGTTGGCAAACAATTCAGGGCTCTGCGAGACAAAACCAAAAAAAAAAAAAGATCAGTACGAATTAAAGAAGCATTATTAAATAATTAGAGAAGTGCATAAAGCTAATAAGTGATTTTCTAATGTACCTTATTATGAGTCTTGACATATTTTTCTAAAGACTGGACGATTCTAGGGCTGTTGTAGTCGAGTCCACACAGTGCAGCAACAATATCAACAACTTCTTCCTCTGAGACAGCATCAATATTAGTTGCGATCCAGTGCGAAATTTCAGCCATTAGCCGGTCAGATGGATTTTGTCCAACCTACATGATTTTTAACAGAGAATAAAGAGGTATGATATTAGATTAGATAAGATCAAAGTAACCCCCCTCCCCCCCTTCCCCCACAGTAAAAATAATAATAATAATAATTAATAAAAAAAAAAATATTAGGATTTTTTTGTAGGACTACAAAAAAAAATAAAAAAATTACCTCTTTGCAAGCTTGTAGAGCAGCCATTATTTCAGCAATAGCTGCTCCATTAAGACTCCAACAGACTTGAAGAAATGCAATCTCTGCATCAGCAAGAACAACTTTCCTACTCTTCTTGAATAACGGTAAACTTCTGAAGACTTCTACTATGTTTGAAGGATCAATGTCACCCGCCTTAGCTTCGAAACCAACCCAAAGCAAATCTATGAGTTCCGCATCATCTTTGTAGATATAGGAGAATGCGTGAACTATTTCACATAATTCTGATATTGAAAACTTGGAATCAGTTGCTAAAACTAATGCAACATGACTAAGCCTTTCCCGGTAATAACCGACCCAGGAATTATTGTTGCGAGAAGCTGCTCTTGTCATGTCCCTGGTAATAATCTTCAGAGATTCAAGAATGAGCCTAGGATCATTACTAGCCATAATAGCTTCTAAGAGCGAGCACACAACAGCATCTCTTGAACTGTTTTTGTCTCGATCTTCAGTGCCACCATTTGGTGGTGTTTTTCTTCTGTAATGCTGGTTATTTTCTAGTTCAATGAGCTTGCGTAGAATTTCAACAGATACTGCTGGTGTCAGCTCATTTGCAGGTACATCCCAAACCAATTCAAGGAGGTGTTTAAGTGTTCGGCATGACTTCAGCACTCCATGTAACTCTTTCAAGTCTTCTTCATCTGGCTGCGCTTCAGAAACAGTATTTCTATCGTCTTCACTACTGCTCCCCTCCTCGTCACAGAAGGCTGACATTTTTGCCCTCCTGACAATGACAGGAAGTTCTTGAATGTGGCGTCCGTTTTGAGAGAGAATAATGGTATGTTTGAGTTCTTCTCTCCCTCTGTCATCGTGAAGGACGAGGGGGCTGGTTGCAACCCGGCGAACCCTCCAGCCTCTGCATACACACAGGTTAGGTGGCGCAATCGCTGCACTAAAAAGGTATTTACCGCCACGATTGGCTAACTGGCCGGCCAAACCCATAGACATTGTCCAAAGAACAAACAATTTTTATCCAAAAGCCAAGTTAAAAACTATAAAATTTCGCTCACGAATGTTATTGTTGTCTTATCAAAGTTTGGGTTTTCATTTTGGGGCCATGTCTGAGAAAAACAGCTGATTGACGCAAACGTAAGCAAAGGAACGCCTCTTTCGTCCTTTAGAGTCCAGCCAGCTTACTATCTGTAGCAATTAAGTCCACTCCCTTTCGCCAGAAGAAAATACGATAGGTGGTGTTGAAAATGTTTTCATAGTGCGATGGAAATTGTCAACAATTCTCAGAAGTAACACGAAATTTGTGAGACGGGGAGTCCTGTGTACATTTTTCGCCGGGCAGTTGGCACAAGTGTTCGTTCGTGGCATCGAGCTTCCGCCGTTCACTCAGAGATGGCAGCACTAGGCGCAAACCGGGACCGTGGATGCGGGGCGGGGCGGGGCGCGGGGCTGGGCGGGGCGGGGCGCGGGGCTGGGCGGGGCGGTGGCCGCGCACGGTACCGGACGCGGACGCGCCTCACGCGGGAAAGTCAAACAGTGTCGGCACACGGTCGCCTCGCCTCGCCTCGCGCCGGCACAAGTGCGGACTCAGTGCAAACCGCACAACGGCGGAGAAACGCAAACAAGGGAAGCACGTTCCCTCCAAACCGAGCAGCCACGAGCAAACCCCAGCTCAGAGCCACGCTAGCAGCAGCACGTCCAGCAGTCTCCACTCCACCACACAAGGCCCTGCCCCGACCGCAAAGCGACATGCCGAAACTAAAACACGACTAACTAGGGAGACAAAATAACACCACTAGACACTCACCATTCCGAGATGACAGGGTGAAGGGTGGTGTAGTCGACCTTGAACCTGAAACAGAGCGGTTAGCAATAGCAAGGGGAGTTAGCGCTACCGCAGGACTCGAAAAATTATCGATTTCTTTTGTAAATCACAAACCCTGTTACAAAATTACAACGGGAATTTTGAGCGGATGGCTCGGTAATTTTTTAGCCGGTCTGAACCATTTTTAAACTTTGCGGGACGACCGTACCAGAAAAATACGGACATTCCCGTACATTCTAATTACGGACCGTCCCGTACACCAAAATCACGTATTGTATGTTTTATGACTCCCAGAGCACTTTTGATGAAACCTGGTTATCGGACACTTTGCATCTAAGTAGGAACGGAAACGCCCGTAATTTTCTGCTACAGTTTCTCCCGTATTTGAGAGGTACGGACGGCTCCGTAAAAAAAATAAATTACGGTGCATTCCGTAATGTGCTAGGGGATTTTTAACAGTGAATAAAAAAAATAATTGAAACTTACTTGTCTATCCCATCGAATGAGGCAGCTTTGCAAGTAAGCCCGCTATCCGAGTTGACGCCACGCTGTAAACAATAGGATAGATAAAGCATACGAGCAGGGCACGCCCTGATAGCCTGAGAGGCCTCGCCTATCTATGACACCCTAGATACCCCCCCCCCCCCCCTTCCCAACACACGCACACTACACCAAATGTGCACTTGTGCAAAACCAAAAAAAAATAAATAATAAGACTATGATGGCATCGAGTGGCATCGACGTTGATCCCGGAGCCAGAGCCAGCATGATACCGAGTGAGTAATATGTCAGGTCAGGTGTGTCTGCTTGCGGTGTTTGCTTACCAGGGCGAGCAGCTCGGTGGCGCCCAAACTCTGCAACACGGCGGGGATCTGGAACACGCGGACAGAAATAGATCATTTAATCAACTCTCTGTCAACTAGGGCGTCGCCCCGCCCCGCCCCGCCCCGCCCCGCCCCACCCCGCGCCGGACAAAACAGACGCGGCCGGCGCGGCTGTGTGTTATCAGGTGCGCGCGCCGCCGTGGCGGGGCGGGGCGGGGCGAGGCGGGGCGGGGCGGGGCGGGGCGGGGCAGCGAGTAGGCAGTCACATGAGGGGGAATGCCATCTCACTACCTATCGTGACCCATCGCACCCACACCTGCACGGCGGATAGCGAAGCGATACTTTCAATTATTTGGCGAGCCGAATAACGAGAGACACTGCTGTGGTACAATAACGTCAACGTGGCGATTGCGTGATTGGACAGGGAAGGGAGGTGGCGAGGCTTATTGCAAACAGTAGCGACCTTGACGTTTCGCACACACGACGCGTGCGACCCGCGACCTGAACCTCGATGATAAAGCCCAAATAACGTAATCGTGTAAATAAAGAACCGAATGGGATACTCATGTGTGTCGTGAGTGTGTTTATAAAATACTACAATTTAACAACAGTGTGGAACTGTTATTTCTAAACAGAATAGAAAACTGTTAGAATTTACATTGTACATTGTAGGGTACAACGAGCTGAATGTACAGTGTTTCACTGTTAATTTCAAATTCAATAACGGTTTGTACGGTTCATATTGACGGTATTTTTTTTACAGTGTCTGCTGTTATATGGAGCAGAAAGAAGACACACCGCGGCCGGGCCGGCGGGCGGGGCCGAAGGCCCTGACGAGCACAGGGCCCTGCCAGCAGCACGCGGGGCCTAACTGCGCAGCGCGTCCGGAGAGCCGCCCGGCCCCGGCCCCGGCCCGGGCAAGAGACTTATTTGCAAAGTTGTGGTCTCAGTCGTGCACGTCTGCAGTTCCGACAACCGCGAATGAGAGAGAGAGAGAGAGAGAGAGAGAGAGAGAGAGAGAGAGAGAGAGAGAGAGAGAGAGAGAGAGAGAGAGAGAGAGCGAGAGAGCGAGAGAGCAGAGAGCGAGAGAGCGAGAGAGCGAGAACGAGAGAGCGAGAGGCGAGGAGAGAGCGAGGGAGAGAGAGAGCGAGAGAGCAGAGAGAGAGCGAGGGAGCGAGAGCGAGAGAGAGGGAGAGAGAGAGAGAGAGAGAGAGAGAGAGAGAGAGAGAGAGAGAGAGAGAGAGAGAGAGAGAGAGAGAGAGAGAGAGAGAGAGAGAGTGTGTGTGTGTGTGAGGGAGTGAGCTTCCCGTGTATGTGAATGCATGCGAGCGCTCACGCCACGTTGTTGCTTTGGTGGACGTGAGGCCGCATTAAGTCTATATCGCTGAGGACTGCCCCTCCCCCCCCCCCCCACACACACACACAGCCTCTTGACCCCTCGAGATGTCCCATTTAATGACCCACTTGTACATTGCCTTCCTGTCCCGTTGCTGTTTATGTTATTGTTGTCGCAGCCCCGCCCCGCCCCCGCCTCCTGCCGCTGCCGGCTGATAGCGTACTGGCGCTGCAGTTGTTGTTGTTGTTGCTGAGTGTGCAAAGGTCCTTCCGCGCAGGTCAAACTCCACTCCACGACACCTAGCCCACATTCATAACAGGGGTCCCCGTAACTTAACATAACTTTGTTTTGCGTTAGTCACTTATCGTAACGTTTCGAATTTTATATTAAAAGTTAAAGTTATTACGATATATCGGCTGTCAGAAATCAATTGTGGTGAATGTCCACCAACCAGCGAACGGCTTCGTCGTGGCCTGTCCCCGTACACTGCACACTGCGAATCCAAGTGTGGAACATTCATACGCAAGGTTGCGTGGAACACGACAGTTCCACGCATAGAAGCGTGGAACATGGAAGTTCCACGCATAGAAGCGCGGAACACCGCAGTTCCACGCTTCCATGCGTGGAATTCCAATTATGTTAACACATATTTGGTTCACGTCTCTTTGGTTTGGGATGCACGTTTTGTGTTCCACGCTCCTTTGCGTGGAACGCTTTGTTCCACGCAACCTTGCGTATGAATGTTCAACACTTGGATTCGCAGTGCAAAAGACACCGTGACATAAGAGGGTCGGTCACAGGACGGCCGGGCCGGGCGGGGCCGCGTGACCCGCGCGTGACGCCAGTGCAAGGCGCCTTATGTAAGCCGCATAGTATCGCAGTCGGTCCGGCTGGCTGCTGGCTGTACGTCAGTCTGAGAGCAGGCGGATGCGGCGGACCTGGCCTGGCCGGCCGGGTCAGTGCTGTCCGATAAGTACACTGTTAAACCAAGTGTGCAACTGTTCAACACCTGAATGTGTGCAACTTCCAGTCTTACACGTATACAACTCGGTATTTGTGCAATTCCAAGTGTCAAACTTGCCAGTTTTACACTTGTAAGTGTTTAACTCGCACTTGCATGTGTTCAACTTCCCCGTGCAACATTTCCCTTGTTGAACACTTGCAAGTGTACAACTGCGTCGAGTTAAACACTTACAAGTGTACGAACTGGCGAGTTTGACACTTCCAATTGTACAAATACCGAGGTGCACACCTGTTAAACTGGAAGTTGTACACTTACAAGTGTTGAACAGTTGAACACTTGGTTCCACAGTGGAGGCAAAAAGTCCCACGAATACACCTCCTTGTGTAAGGCAGGCGGGCAAAAGGTAAAGTCTCTCATGCGGAGAGTTTGCCTTGTAGGCAGGCGGAGATACCCGTCTGCCTCGCACAGGTGTATTCGTGAGATTACTTGCCTACTTATCTGGGTACATTGGGCCGCAGGAAGTGGAGCCCCTGCCGCTGCCCGGGTAGGCAGGCCCGCCACACAGCGAAGACCGGCGGGGTTGCCTACCCTACAGGCGCCCAGGGCCCGGGCTGCAGCCAGTGCTGCAATAAAAGTAGGCAATAAAGAGCCCAAACACATAATAGAGTAAAGCGGGCTGCATCTGCGCATGCCCACTAGGCAACATGTACGCACATCTTCTACGGTGTTGCCTACTAGGCAGGCGCGGACGCAGCAGAAGCTCCACTGTGTTTGGGCTCTTTATTGCCTACTTTTCTGGCGGCACTGCCTGCAGCTGCAGGCAGCTTCAGAGTCTCCAGGACGAGCGCAAGCAGCGAGGTGGGCGAGGAGAGGACACTGGGGGAATCGAGACAGGGTAAAGGCGTGAAAGAGACACGAGGCCGATCAGGGCTACACTAGCAAAAAATGTAATGTCATCGTTTATAGTCCTTGCGCGGGAGTACGCCGCAAGCAGGGCCCGGGGGAGGGGAGGAGGGGGAGGGGGGGCAAGAGGCTGCGACCAGCTCTGGCAGACACGTGCGTGTCTCTGCGAGTCAAGGCCACCGTGGGGTGGGGTGGGGTGGGGTGGGGTGGGGTGGGGTGGGGTGGGGTGGGGTGGGGTGGGGTGGGGTGGGGTGGGGTGTGGTGGGGTGGGGTGTGGTGTCGTGGGGTGGGATGGGTGGGGTGGGGATGGGATGGGTGGGGTGGGATAGGGTGGGGTGGTGTGGGGTGGGGTAGTGATGGGGCAGGGGCCTGCGTCGTTGGGGTTGGGCTATTGAGCACGGCCGTCTATTGGATTCCACACGCCCCGTTGTACACGCAGGACGCCATAGGCCCCGCCCGGGGAGGGGAGGGGGACTGTAGCAAAACCCCGCGGGCAGAGCAGGGGGAGGTGGCGAGAGGGGGCAGTGGTAGAGGGGGACGGGGGGGAGGGGGTGGCGAGAGGGGGCAGTGGTAGGGGGGGGAGTGACGATTCAGCGGTTTCTCATCCGCCCCAACCCCACTAGGGCACGGCTCTGCACGTGGCGACTGCTCTGATCTGGACGCGCGGGGCGGGGCGGGGCGGGAATGGTGGATACGGAGGGAGGGAAGGCAAGGCGAGGCGCGGTGGGAAGCAGAAAAAATGTAATGGCAGCCGTCAGCCTTTCGCTGACAGCAAAACGAGAGGAAACATCAACCACACATGCGTACCGGCGGCTGTCTGAGGCCCGGCGCAGGCGCCCTCCCCGCCCCGCCCCACCCGTTCCTGCTGGCCGCCTGCCTGCCTGACCGCCCCGCCCCCCGCCCCGCCCCGCCCCGCCCCGCCCGGCCAACGCAAAATGTTGGCAAACTTTTCCGCTGCTCAATTCCTACACGGTGTGGCCTGGCTGACCAGGTCGGGCCGGTGCGGAGTGGGGCCGGACGGGCGGCCGCACAACGCCGCGCCACGCCGCGCCACGCAGCCAAAAGCCATAAGCTTGACCTTGCCACGCTGACACGCCACGTCTACAAAGCGTCGTCAGTGTCATGGAGCGGGCCACCACGCCACCTTCTCATGAAACTACATGGCGAGGCGGGGCGGGGCGGGGTGGGGCGGCACGGAGGTCCCCAAACGGCATACATACAGACAGAGGAGACAGAGGCTGAGGCGGCGACGCGTGGCAGTAAGGCGGTGCGGCGTGCGGAAGGAGGGGGGAGGGGGGCGGACTTGGAATATAGTCACGGTAGAATTTATATCTGCTACGAACTATTCAATGCACGGTATTCAGTTATGTTCAACACGTTGTCACATTCACGGTCCACGGAATTTCAGAGTATAGGTGCCCCGCCCCGCCCCGCCCTGACGGGAAGAGCAGTACAGCGGTAGAAGTCGGTCTGGCCTGGCCGGCTCTGCCCTACACCATGCACTCAGACACCTGCTCGACAGTTCGACAACACACAGCGCAGCCCCACCCCACCCTGCCCCACCCCCGCCCCGCCCTGTCTGCAGCTCCAAGGAAAACGGGTCCCGACCAACCCGATCGTAAGGATGCATATTACTACAAAATTATCATAAAGTGCCCTGGTCCAGTGTCTGCACCGGCACAGACAAGAACAAGCTCTGCAAATGACAGACAAGCCCATCTCTGACATTTCGACACGTCCTTGAGGTCCTCCCTGTTGGCTGGGGGGGGGGGAGTGAAACACTACTGGTCTGAAGAACACTGTGCGGGGCAGGGGCGGGCACAGGATGTTCAGGAGGGGGGGGGGGGAGGTCGGTGTCCGGTCAGGCCAGGGACCCGCGGCTGCCCGCGGCACGTGGAGCGAGCCCCTCCCCCCCTCCCCCTCCCCCTCAAACCTCCGTCCCAGCAGAGTCACGGCGGCGTTTGTTAGGGCGGGGCGGGGCGGGGCGGGGCGGGCAGTGAACCTAGGACCTGGACTGGACCTGACCGGCCAGAAGTCTGGCCTGGAGCCTGGCCCGGACCTCACCGGGGTGCGCACGGCAAAAACATTGTCTGATTTCTTTTTAAGGAAAATGGAAAAACTTTGAGGAACTTTCATAGTTTAGGAAAAACCGGGCCTCAGATTTTGAAGACGCAGGAGCGCGCGCAATCATACACTGTAAAAAATACCGTCAATAAGAACCGTACAAACCGTTATTTGAAAATTACAGTTAAACACTGTATATTCAGCTCGTTGTACCCCACAATTTACAAAAAACAAAAAAAAAATAAATGAAAAAATTAACAGTTTTCTACTGTGTTACGAAAGAACAGTTCCACACTGTTGTTAAATTATTTATAACAGTGTACACGCACGTAATCCGTCGTGGGAGCAGAAACTCATCAGTTTCAAAAAATCACCATAGTTGTATTATTTATTTTTTTTATTTTTTGTTTGGACAGAACGAAGCGGACGTGGCGAGCCCAAAGTGACGCCTCTGCGGCGCGGCTGTGGGCAAATAAGGATAAGTCATGAGTCACACACACATACACAGTGTGGGGCGCGGCGCCGTCACGTGACGTGCCGGGTAGAGTACACCGTGTGGCGTGGCGTGGTGCGGGGACCATTGACGTGGCCCGGCCCCATCCCCACACTGTCCTAGCCGGCCCGGCCCGTCCATGAAAATGCAACGAGGCGGTCGAAGCAGAAGCGACCCGGACCCGGCCCGGGGCCGGCACGGTAAAAATAAAACATTTTTGTCGTCAGAACTAAGCAAAATCGCTTATTTGGACTAATTCACTGGCAAAACAAAGGTGCTAAGTCCTACCTTTAAAAGGCACTAACAAAATTTAGTGCCTTTGGAAAGGCACTAAGATTTAGTGCCCCAGGAAAGGCACTAAAATTAGCACTTGATTTTAGCGCCCCAGGAAAGGCGTTGCTTAGCACCTTTGTTTTTCCGGTGTTCTTATAGAAGCCAGAGCAAATTTATTAGCTTTCCCAAAGATTAGCGAATTAGTTTGTTCTGTCGAAAAGTAGTTGTTTCGGCCTGCGGCCCCGCGGCCCCGTGTCGTGTTCCCCCACGGCACTTCTGCGCGGGACACACAATACTGTGTGAATGTCGCATGACTGTGTGTGCATTTTCAATTGGATACTTTCCGCTTTAAGCGTGTGACATTCCTACGAAACTCCACACACCTTTACTTGTTCAAGTGTACAAAATTCACACACCTTTAAGAGTGCGACATTCACCGGAAAAACAAAAGTGCTAAGCAACGCCTTTCCTGGGGCGCTAAAATCAAGTGCTAAGTTAAGTGCCTTTCCTGGGACACTAAATCTTAGTGCCTTTCCAAAGGCACTAAATTTTGTTAGTGCCCTTTAAAGATAGGACTTAGCACCTTTGTTTTTCCAGTGTTGACACTCTCGGTTTTCCAGTACCCCCTGCCCTGCTCGCAGGATACCCCTGCACGTCCCTTAATTAAAAAACAAAACAAAGCATCCGGACGCATCGGCTATCGGCCACGGGAACGACACCCCGAGCTGGCAGAGCCACGTCGGCCCCGGCCCGGCCAGGCCCGCGGTCACGGCACTGGCCCCCCAGCAAGGGGGCCGTGCTGCGGCCGAGATGAAAAATGCAAAGGAGTAGGGAAGGGAAAAGAAAAAGAAAATGGGGTACAAAAACAGGGAACGGTGATGGAAGAGAGACAATGTGTGTACCTCTTGCCTTGCCCTGCGCGCGCGCGCGCCCCCATGGGGCATTGGGAAGGGGTGGGGGGAGGAGCAAACAAAACTGCTGCATATTCATACCCACGCCTAGAGAGCGATTGCGATTGCGTGTCCCTCCGAGTACCCTATCCGCCCGCCCCGCCCCGCCCCGCCCCGCCACACCACGTCCTGCCACAGCCATCTCCCGTCCTTGCTGCGCACAGAAGAACAGCACCGCCAAATCACCGTGCCATATTAAAACAAAAACAAAAAAAGCAAAAACAAAACAAAAACAAAAACCTTTTATCTAATGGTTATAAAGTTTGATAGAGAGAGGTCACCGTTATCACTCACAATGCGTTATTCCCTTGCTCTTTATTTCTTCCCTTCGGTTCTGCTCCGCGCACGCGTCGGGGCCCGCAACTTTTCGCGAACGCTTAGTTTTTGTTGTTGTTGTTTGTTGGTTATTTTTTATTTTTTGTTTTGGCTGCAATATACTCGAAAAACGGTGCTTGCTTCTGCTGCTTTGTTATGTGTCGACAAGGCAAGGCGACGCGGCCGCTCCGCCGGCAATGACATCCACAAATCAATAAGTGTCGTTTATTTTATTCTTCTGCCATCTGCGCGCATTTTTACACAAAAAATCGCGAAAAAGGCGTAAAATAAGATAAAATGAATGAGAGATAAGAGAGCCTAACACTTCTCTTTTCCTCTCCCGCGAGGCTTTATCACTCACGACCGCAGGCAGAAAGAGCGCCGTTGAGAGGAGCGCTTGTAAGGCACGCGGGCACATGCACCGCTACGGAAGCCACTTCACTACTTTTCCTGTACAAGACCAAGCGTGACCGAGCTTCTGTTTCAGACAAGCAGAGCTTCCTCTGTATGTTGCCATAGTAAAGTCAGTAACGCAGAAGAACTCTACGAGAGTGTGAAACAACTCTGAATGTTGCTGTACAAATGTCGTAAACTTTTAAAATATTGTCTAATTTTTAATGAAATTTTCTGAATTTATTTGAATTTATCTGAATGACGAGGTGTACAAAAGTTTCCGAGCTGTTCCCCCCTCAACTTTGCGCCATCGCGAGCGATGCGCGTCAGTCGAACAGACAAGTAACTTAGGTTCTGTACACACATACACACACACACACACACACAACACACACACACATACATACATACATTGTGCGACGCTTATCACAAAGCCTCAGTGCGACGTTCCTAAATGAAAAGGCAAGAACAAAAAAAAAAAAGTAGAAATCTTAAGTCAGCTGACTGAGACCTTGGCCGGTGTATCTCGCGGGCGCTCGCGAGTGTATTATATCACAAGCACACTACTTCACCAAAACTGGTGGCGGCGACACCGCGCACGTCGCCACTTAATCCGCAACAACTTGGCCGCTTATCGCCAGCAGCAATACACTTAAAATTTCAAGCATACAAAAATAAAAACACGTTTGACGAAAGTCATCTAAGCCTAGCTCGCTCATTGTGCGTGTAAGAGGGACAGGGTTAGAGGGAGTACATGAGTACACGTTTGCACCGGAAAAACAAAGGTGCTAAAAACGCCTTTCCTGGGGCGCTAAATTCAAGTGCTTTTCCTGGAGCACAAAATCTTAGTGTCTTTCCTGGGGTACTTACACTGGAAATCCAAGTGTACGAATGTCGCTCACTTGTAGATGAGCGAATAAATTCAGTCACTTGTAGGTGAGCAAATGACTATTCGCACACTTGTAGGTGAGCAAATGACTATTCGCTCACTTGTAGGTGTGCGAAAGACCATTTGGTGAATAGTCATTCGCACACCTACAAGTGATCGAATAGTCATTTGCTCACCTACAAGTGAGCGAATAGTCATTTGCTCACCTACAAGTGAGTGAATTTATTCGCACATCTACAAGTGAGCGACATTCGTACACTTGGATTTCCAGTGTAATCTTAGTTCCTTTGCAAAGGCGCTAAATTTGTATGGAGCTCACACGAAGGCGGGGCGGAAAGCGGCCCTTTGCTGCAGAGAGGAGGACACGCCGCCGGCCTGGAGGCGGCCCTGTCCCGGCAGTAGAGGTCCTCACTACGTCCCCAAAAGCCTGTGTGTTTCCAGGTCCTCACAACGTCCCCAAAAGCCGGTGTGTATCCGTGTGGAAGTGACCAGGGCTGCAGCGCGCGGAGGAGGTGGGCTCTGGTCAGTAGAGGTCCTCACTACGTCCCCAAAAGCCTGTGTGTTTCCAGGTCCTCACAACGTCCCCAAAAGCCGGTGTGTATCCGTGTGGAAGTGACCAGGGCTGCAGCGCGCGGAGGAGGTGGGCTCTGGTCAGTAGAGGTCCTCACTACGTCCCCAAAAGCCTGTGTGTTTCCAGGTCCTCACAACGTCCCCAAAAGCCGGTGTGTATCCGTGTGGAAGTGACCAGGGCTGCAGCGCGCGGAGGAGGTGGGCTCTGGTCAGTAGAGGTCATCACTACGTCCCCAAAAGCCTGTGTGTCCTCACAACGTCCCCAAAAGCCGGTGTGTATCCGTGTGGAAGTGACCAGGGCTGCAGCGCGCGGAGGAGGTGGGCTCTGGTCAGTAGAGGTCCTCACTACGTCCCCAAAAGCCTGTGTGTTTCCAGGTCCTCACAACGTCCCCAAAAGCCGGTGTGTATCCGTGTGGAAGTGACCAGGGCTGCAGCGCGCGGAGGAGGTGGGCTCTGGTCAGTAGAGGTCCTCACTACGTCCCCAAAAGCCTGTGTGTTTCCAGGTCCTCACAACGTCCCCAAAAGCCGGTGTGTATCCGTGTGGAAGTGACCAGGGCTGCAGCGCGCGGAGGAGGTGGGCTCTGGTCAGTAGAGGTCCTCACTACGTCCCCAAAAGCCTGTGTGTTTCCAGGTCCTCACAACGTCCCCAAAAGCCGGTGTGTATCCGTGTGGAAGTGACCAGGGCTGCAGCGCGCGGAGGAGGTGGGCTCTGGTCAGTAGAGGTCCTCACTACGTCCCCAAAAGCCTGTGTGTTAACAGGTCCTCACAACGTTCCCTTAAGCCTGTCCTTAGAGAGGCGCTAAACTTTGGTGCCTTTCCTAAGGAACTAAATTCGCCTTTAAAAGGAAGGACTTAGAACCTTTGTTTTTCCCCTGTGGGAATTACAATATTGCGGCTGCCTTTCTCGCACCTGTGCTAAAGTGTTGCCCATTGCCTAGTAGACAGTCACAGATGCAGCCCACTTTACTCCACTGTGTTTGGGTACTATTGCCTATATACTTTTCTGACCCCGGGTGGAATGATCCATAGTTTGACTGCAGTTATTGCCTATATACTTTTCTACCTGATAGCATTGTCCGAGTCACGTCCAAGTCCTTCTAAGGGAAGCTGTGCAGAGCGGCACCACGTGCGGCGGGCCTACTCGACAGAGCTCTGCCCCGCCCCGCCCCGCCTCGCCCCGCCCAGCCCCGCCCCGGGCCCGCCCGCGACCTGACCCAAATGTAAGCAGAGGCCTACATCGACCAGCCCAGCCGGTGGGGGTGGGGCCTGCTGGGGCCCGCTGGGGCGCTAGCACCCGGGCCGCGGGGCGCCAGCAGCAGAAGCCGCCGAGGCCCAAAAGGCCAAGGCCGCGAGTCTCATCCAGATGCGGAAGGGAAAGGGCCGCTTCCGCCCACAGCGGCCGGGCCGGGAGGGCAGGTGCCGCAGGGCGGGGCGGGGCAGGTGTCGCGGGGCGGGGCGGGGTGGGGCGGGGTGGGGCGGGGCGGGGCGGGGCGGTGCAGGTGCCGCGGGGTGGGGCGGGGCGGGGCAGGTGCCGCGGGGTGGGGCCATCCACCCGGCCTTTATTTATAGCGCGCCTACCCCTTTTCCCTGTGAGGGGCGAGGGCGGTGGCGGTACATGCTGCTCGCTCGACTGGATCCCTATCCCACCCCCCCTACGGCCTGCCGCGGTTCCTCTACCAAGTGTAGGTACTGTCAAGGAACACGTTACAGTATTGCGGGTCTGCCTACCCAAGGGGCCGCGGCGCCTTACGCCTTGGGCGGTGCGGTAAGGCAAACCCGCATTATTGTTACGCGTTCTCTGCACGGTCAAAGGGATGTCTGAGACAAAAGGGAAAAGTTTGAGGCACTTCCATAATTTGAGGGAACCTGCACCTCACATTGTGAGCAGGAAGACACCTCGAGAAAAGGTTGGAATTTCCTTCAAGTTTTCAGGACACATCCTCAAAATCTGAGGGGGGCCCCCTCAAATCAGTGTTACCAGAAAAGGAGGCAATAAGTCACCCAAACACAGTAGAGTATAGAGGGCTGCATCTGCGCCTGCCTACTAGGCAACATCTTGGCACAGGTGCGTGCATGTTGCCGAGTAGGCAGGCGCAGATGCAGCCTGCTGTACTTTACTGTGTTAGGGCGACTTATTGCCTACTTTTCTAGAAACACTGCCTCAAATTTTTGGAGTTTCTCAAAGTTTTCCCTTTTTCCCCGCAACATCTCTGTATCCGTGTACAGGTACCTGCACGAGCACAGGGCGGTGGGGAGACATGAGACGTGCCACTCTAACGAGAGCGGACGGGCGGAGAAAAGAAGGAAAAGGACGAGGAGAGGAGAGAAAAGGGGGGAGGAGAGGCGAGCCGACTTGGGATGTGGGCAGGCCTACCTACTTAGCAGCCCCTGGCGGCCTTGGATCCGGTAAGCCCTCCCCGCCCCGCCCCGCCTCGCCCCGCCCCGCCTCAGCCCGGCTAGGCCTAACCCGGCCGCCCCACCCCGGAATATTTTTGGCACGCGAGGGGTTGCTACGGCGGGGGCGTACCGGGTGCGTGGGCGTGGCGGCCGGCGGCGGGGCGGGGCGGGGCGGGGCGGGGCGGGTACGGATCGATGTGTGGCGGAGGCTCCGCATTGGGGCGGAGAGCGGTGGCGTGACTCCGGGAGAGGGGAGAGGTGGGGTGGGGCGGGGTGGGGCGGGGTGGGGGGGGGTGGGGCGGGGTGGCAATGCACCAAAAGACGCCCGGAGTCCGCGACGCCCGGAGGCGGAGGCTCGGCCCGGCGGCGCGACAGGAGACGAGGAGAGGAGGGCAGCCCCGAGCCTGCCCCTGCCGCGAAGTGGAACGCCCCGCGCTCTCCGCCTCCGGGCAACAGTTCTCGAATGTGCGACAGCCTCCAAGAGCCCGGGCGGGCGGGCGGGCGGGCCGGGCCGGGGTGGGGATGCGGTGTGCAGGTGACGGAGAGCGGGGAGCAACCGGTCAGGACAGAACACCCCGCCCCACCCCGCCCCGCCCCGCCCAACCGTCCCCTGCTCCAGTCTCCGGGCCGCAGGGGTGGTGGCGCGTGGGCGGGGCGGGGAGGGGAGACGCCGCCGGATCGATACCCGGCCGGGCCGGCGGCGAACTGGACAAGAGAAACAGTTCAGTTATTCTCCTCTCCTTCCGAACCTACTCTCCACGCACCCAGAGAACCATTTAGTTGATACAACCAAATCAGGGCCGTAGGAAATAAAATATAGTTCTTGAAACCGACTAAATTTTAGTACCCACATTTTTGACTGAATATGGTCGAATCAACCAAAACTTTGATAAACTGACTGAATTATGTTATCAAAACACCCAGAAAAATAGATGGTTGTAGCAACCATGCCAGGGACAACCATACGAAGTATGGTTGTGCTTACACTCACATGGTTACACCAACAACGGAAATGCTTGGGCTTGCTTTTTTTGTAGTTGGTACAACCATATGAGAGTCGCCTCAACCATATTTTGTATGGTTGTCCCTGGCCTACCATTATATGGTTGCTGTAAGTTTCTATTTTTCTGGGTGTACGAACAAAATTTAGTTCACAAAGCTAAAATTTGGTCGGTTTTAAATTTCGTTCCCTGGACTAAACGGTTTTCTGGGTGTGGTCTCTCTCTGTCTCTGTCTGTCTGTCTGTCTGTCTGTCTGTCTGTCTCTCTCCCACACACGCGCAGCGAACATATAGAAAAGAAAAATTATAAATTTGCCAGCTGCGGCCGGGCCCGGGCGGGGCGGGGTGGACCGGGGCGGGCTGGGACGTGGGCAGCCGGCCGGCGCGGCGCGGCGTGGCGGGGCGGGGCGTGGCGGGGCGTGGGGTTAGGACCAGCGGCACGTCGCAGTACGACCGCGCGGCCTTGAGCAAGTCAAGTCACTGCGCCGGCGAAAATCGCCGCGTGACAAAGCACACTGTGATACCCGGGGCGGCCCGGCCCGGCGGGGAGGCGCCACGCGCCACTCACTATGGCGGGTGGCGTCGCTGGCGCTGGCGGCGTCGTGGGCCGGCGCCACGACGCCCGCCCCGCACGACGAACGCACGGCATGGCCACCACTCAAAACTGACAGTGGCGTCTTTTCACGCCAAATTTTTGGCGTCCTCCTCTGAACCCCTAATAATTTTGGTGTCCAAAGACGCCAAAATCTGCACCCAGAGAAGCGTGTACTTGAATTTCTCAAGTATACTTGGCGCTCAATCCAAGCCTATTTTAGCCTTGAATCAAGAACATGCGTTTCTCGACGGGGAACGATTCGAGAACAAATTGGGGTTGAATTGAGCCCAACTACTCAAGTACATTGGTACTTGAAAAATTCAAGCTTTTGCACTTGATACAAGAACACGCTTTTCTGGGTGTGGCGTACTTTTCGCATTTTGCGTCTTTGAACGACAGATTTTGGTGTCTTTGGACACCAATATGATGATATATATGATATGTTGACGTCTAAAGACGCCAAGCAATGTTCAGTGATGGTGTAGGAGGAGCAGCTAGGGCACTGCACGGCCCGGCTCGGCCCGGCACGCACGCCTCTCAGTTCGTCGTGTGTAATGAAATGAGACGTTCTCCACTCGTGGCGCGTGGCGGCGGAGCGGCGCAATACTGCTAGCGCGTGTTGGTCGTTAAGAAAGTCGTGAGGATAAATTTACTTTTATTCTCTTCGTATTCTGTCCATTCTCTGGACCTACCTACAAACTCCCACCTGTATCCTCCTCGTCTCCCGAAACTGAATTTAATGAATAAATAAATAAACAATCATTAAACAGAAATAACAAAACAAAAAAAAAAAAAAATCGCGATACAGTAGCGGAGCCGGTGACGCACGGCAAGAGCAAGAAAAGTATACGGCGAAAAGCTTATAGAGCGAGAGTACGGGAGCGGGGAGTAAGACATAGTAATATGGTTTCCGGCTAGCCGTGCTTCTCCACCTCCACGCCCACGCCCACATCCACGTCTACGTCTACGTCTACGTCTACGTCTACGTCTACGTCTACGTCTACGTCCACGTCCACGTCCACGTCCACGTCCGCCGTATGAGGCTGGTGTCCGAGATAGACTGGCACTGCGTAGGAGCGGTGTTAACTTGGGTCGTTTTGCCAAAGCCAATGCTAACTGAAGACCCCTCGCCTCGCGTCGCCTGCTCCCAGACACACTCCGGGCAGGGCTGGAGGGGCTTCCTGTCACAGTGTTGCCAGAAAAGTAGGCAATAGGTCGCCCAAACACAACGGGGTAAAGCGGGCTGCATCTGCGGCTGCCTGCTAGGCAGCACCTTAGCGAAGGTGCGCACATGTTGCCTAGCAGGCAGGCGCAGCTTTGAAGCCCGCTTTACTCCACTGTGTTTGGGCGACTGATTGCCTACTTTTCTGGCAACACAGCTCCCCGCGTTGGGAGGCTCCCGACGAGCACACCCGGCCCGGCCCCGCCCCGCACTGCCCCGCGGACCCAAAAGAGACTGATAAGTGAAAGAAGCGAAAAGAATAAGAAGCCCTGAGCATCGCACCACTGATTGCGCGCAGATAGATAGATGGATGGATGGATGGATGGTTGGATATCTCGAGAAGTTACACCACCGCGGCTCTTTGACGCACTCGTGGCGCCACGGGCCGCGACGCGGCAGTGCTGAGGTGTGGTGGGGCGGGGCGGGGCGGGGCTGGGCGGGGCGGGGCGTGGCGGGGCGGGGCTGGGCGGGGCGGGGCAGGGGCGAGATAGGCGGGACGACATTGTCATGTGACCCGGGCGGGACGGAGTGGAGTGGAGCGGGGCGGAGCGGGGTGGGTTGGGGCGGGGCGGGGCGGGGTGGGTTGGGGCGGGGCGGGGCGGTGACACAGACGGAGCTCAGCTCCAGGAGGCGCGGCGGGTGTGCCAGCGCCACCCCTGCTCCTCAACCCTCCGTCCCGCCCCGTCGCGCCCCGCCGCCTCTCGCCCCGCCTGGCAGAACCCAGCCCCACCTCTTCCTACTCCTATCGACCCTCCGAATGACATTTAGTCGACCTGGCCGCCCCGCCCCGCCCCGCCCCGCCCCGCCCCGCCCCGCCGCGCTCTCCGCGCGGCCTTCGCGCCCACAGTAGCGACGAGCTATGGCCCAGCAGAATCCTCAGACCTCGCGGAACCCGCCCAGACACATAAAAATAAAAATAAAAATTATAAAAACCCTTTGAGGAGCAAGGAGGCGGCAAACATTGCTTTTTTATACCAAAGTGTCTGAGCCTAGGAGGGATGGAGGGGGGGGGGGGACACCATTCCCCTCGCCTCCCCTCTCCCCCCTCACCGCCCCCGCGCCGCCCTGCCCCTCCTGTCACCACGTGCGTAAATGATCGGCCCAGCAGCCCAGGGCACTGCCAAAATAAACCTCACCCCATCCCCATCGTGTAGGAGGCCAGACACACACAAACAAAAGGGCGACATACGCGTGGACCCGCCCGGCCTGGCCCGGCCTGACCTGACCGGACCACAAGCGTCGCACATGCGACGCGGCGCGACGAGATATCCAAAGGTCGAACTGGCAATAAACGCCAACAAAATGTCCGATCAGGCCCGGGCCGGCCCGCCCGGCTGAAGACTGTGATAACATTTCCGATTCAGGTTTCTGACTCTCTGACAGCGGTGCGCCACTGACGCACGACAACCTCCCCCCCCCCCCCCACACACACACACACAAGCAGAGAGCCTTCGTATTCAAACCGACTCGTTCGTGAGCGCGTTTAGCAAGCCAAAAACGGCAGGAGGGTTAGTAATTCCTCGAGACATAACAAAACATTTTTTTTATCAGGTTGTCAGCGGTCGTGGCGTGTTTTGAAAAAGGTGCCAGTATTCAACACACGACACCATCGTCAGCCGGCGACAGGACAGATTCCGAGGATCGCTCCCGCTCCTCTGTCCTTGTCGCACTTGTAGAGCCCCGCCATACCCAACATAGGGCACCGCCATAGGTGCGATAGGGACGGAGATACGAGAGTGTTAATCTGATCTGAAGTTCCCTGCACTCAGTGGCGGATCCAGAGGCAGGCTTGGGGGTGTGGGGAGCAAAGTTGCACTTTTGCCTACTTACAGGAACAAAGTATAGCCTTTGGCATACATTTCAGGCGGCTATCTAGGTGCCATGGGAGGGGGAATAACCCCCTTTTGCCCCCTCTGTATCGGCGCCTTCTTGCTCCAGGACCGTTTCCCG
Source organism: Frankliniella intonsa (assembly GCA_033675135.1). NCBI lineage: Eukaryota > Metazoa > Arthropoda > Insecta > Thysanoptera > Thripidae > Frankliniella > Frankliniella intonsa. The sequence continues at coordinate 12,420,457 of CM066248.1, read as the reverse complement.
CCCCACAACGACAACCCTTGGCAAGTTTGTGAGCGGGGATTGGGCATCAAGAAGGCATTACCTCCCGGTCTCCTGGGCCCTCCCCTGCGCTCGCGCAGACCCTTCAGAGACATGACCAGACATTACTACTCTGTCTAGCGATAGCGAGCTGCACGCCGAGCCCAGCCTCCTTGAAAAGTAGGCAATACGTCGCCCAAACACAGTGGAGTAAAGCGGACTGCATCTGCGCCTGCCTACTTGGCAACATGCACGCACCTGTACCAAGATGTTGCCTAGTAGGCAGGCGCGGGTGCAGCCCTCTTTACTCGAATGTGTTTGGGCGACTTATTGCCTACTTTTCTGGTAACACTGGACCAGCGCTCGTTGGGCTGGGCTGGGGCTGTAGAGTGATTCCGCAGAGCGCTCAGAGGGTCTCTCTCCACTCTCCCACCTAACGGTCGTGCCTCGTGAGTCGGACAAGAACAGAGGTACGAAAGACCCGTCCGTGCGGAATCAGTCTACTGGGGATCGCCGTTGGCGGACGGTCCCCCAAACCCCTCGGGCCCGGGAGCCGCGCCGGACCGGGCCGGCCCCCCCGCAGCCCCCTTGGGAACAACAGACGCACAGGCAGACCGGCGACAGACCCCACGCTCACTGTA